>JABUQX010032867.1:37500-40000 GCA_015478945.1 Trachelipus rathkii
TAATAAAAAATGAAAATAACAGTAATAATAATAAAGATTCTTACTACCTAACATCAGGATACCGGAACTAGAAGAAAAAGATGTTAGCGGATTACTTAATGTATGTTACATCAAACATTAAGCTAGAATGGATACAGAGTCCATATAACAGTTGTGGCGATAGTAGTAACAGTAAGAGTAATAGTATTTTGGAATCTATATGCGGCACATAAACTATTATATATCACAATTAAATAATTTGTTTAAAGTTTTCCATTACGCAGCATCGTACGGATGAAAAATAGATTCAAACTAATATTATCATGCTTCAGTGGAGGATTGTATGATAAGATGTACATATACAAAGAGCTAAATAATAAATAATAATAAAATAAAATAATAATAATAATAATAAATAATAATAATAATAATAATAATAATAATAATAATAATAAGAAAGAAAATCCGAATTATTTAAAAAACTCTGCTACAACAGTTAGAACGCTAGGTAGAGTAGTAAGTAGTAGTAGTAGTACAGTAGTAGTAGTAGAAACCAATGAGTGATTTTTATTATTAATTTAAATAATATTCTTTTCTTTGCCAGTCGGGACGCTGACCTACACAATTTATATTTTTACATTACTCGCTACCTACCCGCGTGACAAGCTTCTCAAACGGCGTACTACAATTGTAACATTAATAATCAAAGTTCTCCACAGGCACAACTTTCGTGAACACCCACTTGAAGCTGGGATTAACAACTAATCTTACATTGTTATCAGTAAATGACTTCCCCGGAGTTAATTGGTCATTTTATCCAATGTATAGATAGCTAAAGAATAAGAAGAAAGATAAGAAGGTATGAGACAAAAGAAGAGAAGAGAAGAGAAGAAAAGAAAAGAAGAAGAAGAAGAAGCAAGAGAGAAGAAGAAGAAGAAGAGCGAAGAGAAGAAGGAAGAAGTCATAAATTTTATATTTTTCCTTTCTTTTTTGTTATGGTTCTGGAGCCCGAGTCGGAGCTCCCCACCCCCAGACTTCTTAACTTCTGGCATCCTGGAGACGGAGCGGGACTGAGACGTGCCGTTCTGCAACTTCCCCACTACTTATATATATACTTATAGCCCTCCCTTATAACTATCACCGTAACTATACTTACGAATATATTATATATTATCTATACTACCCCCACCGTCTCTCCCTCTACCTCAACACTTCCTTTCTCACCCTCCCTATCACCATTCTCATTATATACTATCTACCCCCCCCTATATATAGCCCCTCACTTATATAATACAATTCCTCCTACGCCTTCTCTCACTATCACTACCTACCACTACCCTATACGTATAACCTATATATATAAATTTTCAGCGACGACCCCTACGGATGGAAATCACCAGAAACCCCCAAGATCCCCCCCACCCATGAAAACCCACATCTCGGGGTACCCAGAAGGGGGTATTAGGGGTTACATAAGGGCACAGTCCTAAGGGCTGTGCCCTTACCGCTAACACCCCCCTCTGGAGCAAGTATTGAGCAAGCAAGTATTCTTGTGAGCGCGCGCGCGGTCGACGTGGACGGTTTAACCAGTGAGCCATCGGGTGCGGTCCCCCGCAAGGGGACCCCGGGAATGAGCGGAAACCCCGAAAACATTAAGTACGTGTACTTAATCCACATTAAGTACACTTTCCAAGTGTACTTAATACTGTACTTAACGCGAACAAAGGGGGGTAGGGGCAAAAAACGGTCATGGAAGTTGCTTATGTACGTAAACCATGTGGGAAATTCTTTACGTTTGGTGACCATTTTTTTACGATTTTGCGCTACGTTTGACAAAAACGAACGCAAACTTAAGCATTTTTTTAGCACAAATGCAAAAACGAAAGCGACTTTATTTTATTAACCTTGATATTTTAGGACTAGGAAATCGATTAATTTCAATATCGCTGTTTATGCAAAATACTTGTCGAAATTATACCTACAAATTTCATTCCTTTGTGTAGATACAAAGGGGAGAAATTCAGTTATGTTATGCAAAAATCCCAATTTACGAGTCATTTTATGCAAAAAAAAATCGTAGTTTAATAAAAGAAATTTCTAATCCTAAATGTAAATCTGAATAAGAATTTTCCTTTATGAAATAGGATAAGGAAAAAGGCTTAAAGGAATGAAAGTTCGAAAGGCTAAATTTTCTTTTTCAGCGACTCCTATCCATGTGCCTGTTATTTGTACTGATAGATTCTAAAAGTAAACATTGGCCAAGTTTACATAAAGAAATTGTTTTATTTCTTCCCAAATTTCAAGTTTCAAAGGATGAAATCTAAAAACAAGAGATTCGTAGGAACTATAAGAACCAATTTTTAGAAACCTAATTAAGATACAATATCTACACTAAAGCGTTTTATTGGACCAATAAGACGCTTGTGAAAATCTAACAATTAACATAAACGGCAGAGGCTCTACTTTGAGAAATCGATTCATTGAAAATTTACACTATATAAAAAGGAAAATGGAAAGAAGG
>JABUQX010032867.1:55000-71766 GCA_015478945.1 Trachelipus rathkii
AAAATAGGTAAGGAGTGACTATATTTTTATTCATAGTATGTATATGTGAAAAGCCGTAAATGCTGATGAACTATGAGGTTAGGAGGTGCGGGAGTGGGTGAGTGGCTAAACTAGAGAGGAGGTGTGCTCAATAGTGGTTATTTTACTTAGCTTTACTTCCGTCAGTGTACTAAAGTGTCACAAATTATGTTTTCAAGTGGCGTTTTAACAATAAACTTTATATTTTCTTAACTAGCTTATTTGTTCTTTATGTCAACTCGTTATACTCCGTCATCTAAAATATAAATAAAATGTCTATTTTTCTTATCTTAGCGTAAATAACAATGACTTTTCTTTGTTTAATATATATACAACACATGTTTATAGAATTTGAAGAGTTACGGTAATCTAACTTTTCAGCAAACAAATCATTTACTTTTGAAGAGGTAGACCCTTATATCCGGAAAGAGATGGTTACTTAAAATCTTATGCTTTAAGTATGTGAAATATAATTATATTTACAGTTAAACTATTTATCTTCCACAATACTTTAACTTATTAAATCTAACTTTAACTTTACTTATGTAATGAAACAGCTTATTTCTATAAATAATATACCTCAGTTTTGAACTAAAATTAAAGACAGAGCGAGCAAATGAATATATATATATCAAACATACATATAATATACAACATATACAACATGCATACACATATATACAATAATATTTTTATTAATATATTAATATATAGGGGCTATTAAAAGCATATATAACAATAATATAATATTAACAAGATCGTAGTGCAATAAGTTTTTGACTTGAATATATCTCAGTTGTACTAAACATATGTTAATAATAACCTAATTATGATGTATTAGTCAGTCTAAAAAGAAAGAACCACTTTAAGTTCTTACTGTGTTAAGTTTTATGATATATTTGTACAACATCGGGTGGATGCTGACTTATCAACATATATAATTAATTTAATGCAACATGGGTGCTCTGTTATGCTTAGAGCGTATATTACTATAAAAAAGTTCCGTTAATATAATTAGTTTATATATTTACCTTTAAATTCACCTTTTAAAAATTTCACTTTAAAAATAGGGGTCACTAACCCACTAACATTTACTGGACGCGTTCAGGCAATCCTCATCATACAATTGGGGTCCTACTAGACATCGTTTTATGATGTGTAAATGATAACTTTAATGGTTTTAATATCATTACATATTCTACATATCAATCTAAACAACTAGTTTAATATACAAACACTATACTGATATAATATATATATTGATATGCTAGAACATAGCAAAATACAATCTGATATATATTAATATTATTCAGACGTTATATATTATGATAAATAACACCTATGACTTAGCAGCCTTATTGTAGTAACCTAATGCAATCACGGTTGGCACTACCTAGTATGATACTGGAATAAACTCCAATAGATTTCGATTATATGTGTTCATACTCTAACTAGAAAACTTAATCTATTTATCTTCCTTACATCTTTTCTCTAGGAATTCTCCTCATAGTCAGTCTTTTCTTTTGTCGATTTCCTTCTCCAAACTGAAGGATCCGAGCTCAAAGGGAGGTCTGCACTCCATTTGACTTGGAGGTTACATTATGTGGTACATGTACTCAGATTGACCGAATTTGGTGTTAACAATCTATGCGTCTTGATTTTATTAGGAACATATAAACTATACAAATATTAATTAGAAAATATATTCGAAAAATTAATCTATTATAATATATGAAATAATTAGTATATATTCTATAATATGTTCTAAAGATTTAGCAGGTCACTATAGTATATAATAGTATTAAGTATAGATATTATATGATATATATATATTATAATTAATTAAATATCTATTTATTAATAATATATAATAATATATAATAATATCATATCTAGTTATTTATGTAAGCAATGGACATTTAAAATGTCTGGAAGATACATAAAATTATTTTAAAAGGTCATCTAATTCTTGATGTAATTCTAAGGTAAGTTACTGAATAATAATAAATAATTTTTAATAATTTAATTATGTTCAAGGGGTGAGATACTAAATAATTTAAATGGTAAGGAAAGTATGATTACGGTCATATAGATCACGGAGGGATGTATAAAAACAGAAATAAAATATCAAACTGGTGGAAAGACATATACCTCTATAATACTAACTAGTAGTATATATATATGTATATAGTATACTTATATATATATATAATATAGATAGATATATATTAATTATCTTAAAATTATAGAAAATAAAAAAAATGTGGGCTTTACTTGTAGTAGTGGTAATCAATTTTAATTATCAAGATATATACACAATCTTAGGTAACGCGAAATTATTATTTAGTTAAATGTAGTAATAATTCATTAGATGTTTCTTATGTTCATTATATATCTGAGTATGATACGGTGCGAACGAATATTAACAATGTCCTCAAAATTGACTCAAATATGTAGAAGGGAAGCCAGAATTCCAGTCTGTCCCCGCTATCCTCCGGCACCGGTTCCGGCTCATATGCTAACAGTCATACGTGGATGATTCTATATATCGCTCTTCTTTCTTTCTTGTAAATTCTTACTTATCTCTCTATACTTCTTATTCTTCTACTTCATATACTTCATTCTATACATTCACTATTCTTTCACTTCAGCTAAAATTAACAAACCTTGTCTTCTCTTAGAATATGTCAATTTAATTGCGTTTTTTCTTTTCTTCTTAACTTGAAAAACCTTATGTGTGATCTTCGTGTGTTCGCAGATAAGACAAAATATAGAGTACAATGCAGCATCGAGGATACAAGTTCAGAAGGTGAAAAGTGCACTCAAAGCATAGAGGCATATCGAATAAAGTTGAATGAGGAACGCCATCAAACAGCTGAGGAGATTCACAACTTGGATGCTATCAGACGTGAGCGCTACCATGAATCAAGGTTGAGAGCAAATAAACTCATAAAAGGATTGTAGTGCGCCGATGTCGGTGTGTTTTGTGTGTCGTCGATGGTGATGTGTCGATGTGAGTGTAGGTGTATAGTGCGTTAACTAGTGGGTGAGGTTTTAGTAGTAATGTCAGAGAGGGTGGACTGTTAGTATAGTAGTGGTAATATGGGTGTGTGGATAGTGTTTTAGTGGGTGTTGACTGTATTAGTGGGTATTAAGTTCCTATGATGGGATTTGATTGTCATGTTGTTCCAGTACTGCTGAGGTACGTGAGTAGGAGTCGGAATAGTGTTTAGTGAGCTTATAAGTGTTATGGTTGTAGGTATGTTATTGACACTGTGTATTAAAGTTAAAAGCTTTAATTCCCAGGGTGTGCGTGGTGGTGTTAATTACAGTACTTATATATAATAAACTATATTAATATCTAGCGGGTGGATATGCGTTATATGTGGATTTCCTCTGACCACCTATGTGTGTTATGGGTGTTGTGTTATATATAAGCTAGATATTCTGATGACGGGTGTAGTGTGTTTGTGTGTAGTATTATTAAATTGTAGTTAGTGTTAGGGTGTTGTGTAGGTGGTATTGGATATCGTGTATATAAGTTAGTATAGTAACATATCAGGGTACTATTAATAAGTTATGTGCTCCAGAATTAACTGTAATATACTATAAAACCTAATGGTCTGATTTCTTTTAAGGTAGACATGTCTATTATAGTCCCTACAACAGGTACTTATATATATAGCGGTATCAGATATCCTACAATTGCCTAGTGACTTAATCTTCCTTAATCACTCACTGAACTAATTTATGACAAAGTGTCAATAAATTTCAGGCTTGATACGGTATTATAAGAGCCGAATATATAAAGGTCCAAGCACTCAGAAATATCTAAAAGGCCTAAACATCAAAAAGGGGGCTAATCGACCTAAAGGGGGGTCAATCGTAGAAGGAAGGTGGAAACATCTGATATAACAACTTCTAATACACAGCAATCTACGGGTAATCTCATTATAGCTCTCAATAACATGGGGTAGACACTGAATATTAGGGTGTATTTGACGTAGGACATGTCATTACGCTAGACAGTGCATAGAAAGAGGGTTGGGTACTCGAACTGGTAGAAGGAAGCAGTCCCTCACACATTCTAGATATATACTAACGACTCTACGTAACCTTATAAACATATGGTAGGCATTAATATGGGGTCGGTGCTTCTAAGACTGTAGAACATTGTCGTGCTAGAAGCAGAAGAATCAGTTATGCAACTGAAACCCCCAAAAGAATTCTACCCCATTGAAAACATATATGTAGACACCTCCTTTTTCCTAATATGTGGTCGGAGCCTGAATTCCATTCGGGCACCGCAACCACCACGCTTCCGGCTCCGGCTCCATATGGTTCGCATTAGTTTAACATAGCATTCTAATTTCATTTATTCTCGTTCTATACACATCACCAATTTTCAAGGGTTTCTAAAGTACTTTTTTTAAATTATTAATGGGTGTGGGGCCCCCGGCAACCCTTTGCACGTAAGCGGCTGAAAACTATTGGAATGACACTAATGTTGCACACAATAAGGAAGAAATACCAAGTTTGCAGAAGATACGATGAAATCTAACACTCTTATTGCTAAGATTATCTATTTATTGGGTCATGTTCTTGCCCATATACCCCGCGGCTGGGGCCGCTGGGGATAATGGCGTTCGGGAAAGTACTACGGGAATCTTATTTTTTGAGACATTCTATCCCTGTTTTGTCAAAATCTTTTGATAGGTTTTCTTGACGCAGGGTCTCCCCCAAAGATTATTCCATGGATTGGTGAGAGCTGTCTCTAAAACCGCAACGGCTGCAACGTCATTCTCGGCACATAGCAGGCAATGACTCGGCAATACCCCAAAAAATATATATGCATAATATCTACCTTATGTGAAAGGAAAAATGTTAGAAAGGGGGTAAGGGTAAATATCTAATACTAACTGCTTGTTAGGGCAGTGAATCGATGTCCGTTGTAAAACACAAGGAATCCGATTCAGGACACAGTGGGTCGAATATGGTATCGTAATCGGATACAGAATAGGCGAAATAATCAGGCGATGTACGATATATCGACTAGAAACGGCCGTTAGAAAAGGGGGGTGGGGGGATACTAATCGCATAGAAGGGCAGACCAACTAAAAGCACCTTCCTAATGTTCCAATACGAACATCCCCGTACTTATAAAGCCTAGGGAAGTAGAGACACCAATATATTAGCCGATGTCTATGACGTAGGCATGTCATGCGTAGAAGAAGAAGGCTAGAGCATAAGGCGGGGTGGGCGGTAAATAACTCATCAGAAGGAAAGCATTGCTAGCCTCTAATAACACTATCGACTCTCCGTAACCTCAAGTAACTAGGAGTACGACACTAAGACGGGTGTATTCTACAATATAGGAGGTCGGCACGTGCTAGAAAAGGGGCTAGAAAAGGGGGAGTGGTGTAATAACTCATAGAGGAAGCATCCTAAGCACTTCTAATATACCCAATCGACTCCCCGTATCCAATAACCTAGGGGTAGACACATAAGAACCGGTGTATTCCTTATCAATTAGGCTCGGCACGTGCTAGAGAAGCTAGAAAAGGGGGGTAGGGTAAAATCTAATAGAAAAGGGAGCATCCTAGCACCTTCTAATATATCACTGACAATGCGACCCGGTACCCAAGTTAAACCGTAGGGTAGACTCACTAAGACCGGTGTAATTCAACATAAAGGTCCATACGTGTAACTGAAGCTAGAATATAGAATATATAGAAATATAGAAATATAAGATATAGAAATATAGAAGTATTAGAATAGTATAGAATATTCATGAATATAGAAGCACAGGTTAACCTCTCTTCTCGGCCGGCAGAATTTGCGGTGCCTTTTGAGTTACGCGTAGCCGTCTCTTCACGCCTTCTTATCAGTTTTGGCGGGCTTTGGCCGGTTAGATAAAAGGTCCACTTTTAATGACTTCTGGGTTTGTGGGGGTTGATAATTCAGTCACAAATGTCATGGTATAGCTACTAATTACCACAACTTACACTGCTCATTGAATGTCACTATACTCCAGACGTGTTAAGTATTCAATGGTCTTCAAGGGGGGACTCAATAACAGAATCGTAATAAATAGCATTGAAGTTTGAATAGTGAATGTTATGAATTTTAGATTTATTTGAATCATATGCATTCATAAATAAGTCAATATGAATAATAATAATAATATAATACATACATAATAATAATATAGATATAAATAATAAATAATAATAATTATAATAATAATATAATAATAAAATAATACATATGATAAACATAATACGATATGAATAATATGAATAATAATAATAATAATAAGAACGGAAGAAGAAGAAAGAAGAGAAGAAGAGAAAGAAGAAGAAGCAAGAAGAAAGAGAAAGAAGAAAGAAGAAGTAAGAAGAAGAAGAAGAAGAAGAACACCGAAAGATAAAATAAATGCCAAATATTTTCAAGAAAACACTAAAAGAAATATGCCAACAAAAAAAGGAAAATATAAAAAGACAAAAAAGCAAGACTCCATCACAAACAAAAGGAGAGAGAGAGAGAGAGAGAGAAGACGAAGAAGAGAGAGGAGAGAGAGAGAGAGAGAGAGAGGAGAGAGAGAGAGAGAGAGAGAGAGAGAGAGAGAAGAGGAGAGAGGGAGAGAGAGAGAAGAGAGGAGAGGCATTTAAAACACTTAAATTGATATTCGCAGCGAGTCGTAATGGCAACCCAAAATTTAAAACTTCATTTTTCTCTTCTTATAATGATATTTAAAATGAATGCCAAAAAAGGACAAATTGACCTAAAATATTATGACCAAAAAAAGGACTAATAGAGATGATAAAAGGACAATTCTAATATGATAACCAAATTCCTTTCGTTCGTTATGGCTTCACCAATCTTTAAATCGTCCACGTATTTCCGACCGTGACCAAAACCCAAAACAATCAAACAATTTGCCATTTGACATAAGTTAACATAAACTTTTGATATTATTGCTTTTTGCTTTTTCAATAGAGCACAGATCATGGATGGACAGGAGGATTGCATGATGGTGGTTTGATTTACTGCATTTTAACATGCTCTTTGAAAATCAGTAAACTATCGCGCTTTACTGTGATATTTTATTACAAAGAATTTATTTTTATGTTAATTTCAGGATAAAATTTGTGATTTAATTAATGTTATGTTTGGTTAAAACTTTGTTATGTTTGCAAATTCTTCGCTAGGGATTACGATATTCAGAGGAGGTTATGAATGAATTTTGTTACTCTTTGCATATATTCATTTGTCAGTATATAAAGAGCTGAATTTATGATTAAATTTTTGTTGACGAATATTTAAGACTTGTATCTTATGTAGACAATTGATATGTTTGGAGATGAGCTTGAAAAAGTGTGAATAGGGTCACGTTTTGAACGAGTTGTTAGGGTACTTTTACTATGACTAGTTAAGGTGCGAAGTTTGTTAATGAGTTAGTAGTTTATTCGTACGTAATTGGTGTGTTAGTTTGTCGTTGTAACATTATGTTCTTAGTTTCAGGATGTTACGGAAATTTATTAAGGCAAGACATTGTTTCGTAAGCAATATATACGAAGGAAATAAAATAAAGAACTTATTTTACTTATATGTTTATCCGAAATGATACTCGAAAGTGACCTGAATCAATAGAATAAATAAAAAGGTCATGGAGGGAAGGGGGGAGGGGTTGATGGTTTTGATTTACTGATTTACTGCTTTAAAATCAGTAAACTAATGCAATTTATTATGATATATTTTATTCAAAGAAGTTATTTTATGTTATGTTTGGATAAATTTACTTTGTTATGTTCACTGTTAATTACGTTGGTCGTAACAGTAATTAGACAGGAGGTATGAATAAATTGCTTGTTAAGATATTACTGGAGTGTCAGATGGTAACAAAGATTAAACAGTTAATCCAATGATGATGTGGAGGTATGCTTGGGAAAAAGATATGAGAAGGTTACGTTTTGTGATGGCAAGATTATTTGATAGATCCATTTTACTGGTGTTAGTGGTCAGGAAACTTGTGGTAATGGTTAGAGTATTATTCGTACAAATAGTTGTGTTAGAGATGTTTGTTGTTTGTAACATTCACTTTTCTTAGTTCATCTGATGCTATGATTAGTCCTTTATTTAATGTGAAACCGTTGTTAATGTTTAGTCATATATTCGATGGTTAGTAATACATAAAGAAACTATTGTGTGTGCTTGTTTTATACTGGATGAATAGGAGAGTACCGAATGCGAGACGTAAATCAATAGTGTTAATTGTAATTAACATTGATATGTTAGAGATAGTGCTGTCAAAAGTGGTGAATAGTTACTCGTTTGTACGGATCGGACAAGGTAACTTTTACTGTTGTTAAGTTGGAACTTTTTTTATAATGTTATAAGTTTATTAAAGTAACCATAAAGCAATTACGTATTTTAAATTGTAAACAGGTGGTAAATTCGTAGTTCTGGGTAATCGGCTATGTTAGCTTTATTATGTTAAAACAGATGTCGTCTTGCATAATTTCGTTGGTTAGTATAATAGAAGGAAACCTTATTTTTGTCACGTATGTTTAATCCGAAATGAGACTCCGAATAATGTGATCTGAATCATTTTGGATCAATTGATCAAAAAGTCACTCAACGGGTGGGTAGGGAGGGATGGGGGGTAGGTGTGGCGTTGATTTACTGATTTCTCGCTTTAAAATTCGGTAAACTAGTTACACTTTACTATTGAATTTGTTTATTCACAAGAACTATTTTATGTTATGTTTGGGATAAAACTCATTTTGTTATGCTTTGCAATTATTTGTTGGGGATTTATGATAGTTTAGGTAAGGGTATTTATGATTTTCTTAAATATCTATTGGTACAATCAGTGTAGTTGTAATGTATAGTATCTATTTTAATGAATGAATGTAGTTTTAATGAATACACTTTGTTGTTAAAATGTTTAAAACTAGTGTCAATGTAAGAGTAAACGTTAATGATGGTTAGTAGAAATGTTTGAAAAAAGTATGAATAGGTTACGTTAATGTGTATGCAATGTTAGTTTTACTTTACTGGTGTTAAGTGTGAACTTGTGTTAATGGGTGACAGTTTATTCAGGCGTAAGGTAAGTAAGGTTGGTCGTTGTACATTATTTCTTCAGTTCATGTTACGCTCATGTTAGCTTTATTGCATGGTGGAAACTTTAGTATTACTTCAGCGTGTATTTTCGATGATAACTTGTAATGATAAATTACTATTGAATTAGCTGTGAAGCTTTGTTAATGATTACGAGTGATTTACTTAGCTCGGTGAAGATTGTGCTAAGGGTTGGTTAGGTTGTAACATTAATATTCTTAGTTCTTAGTGAGGCTAATGTTAGCGTTTATTAATGTGAAGAAACTGATTGTTTCTTCGGCCTAATCGTGTGATCAGTGTTATAAGAGTAAATGTTCGTGATTTCATGTTATTGTTTTAACTAAACGATACTTACAAGATACGAGTTGAAATCGATGAGTCAGATGGGTTAAGTTGTTAGAAATGGATAGGCTGTTTGAATTTGTCTGGGTTGTTACAGTGATTTAAGTAATCGTGTTTATCAGCAGTTTAAGCTGTTACAGAGGATGAAAACTTTTACTAGTGTTCGTAGTTTATCCTAGGTATTATAGTACTGTTGTTAAGATTATGGGGTGAATTATTTGTTGAATATTACCCATGTTAAGTCGTAAATATTAACATTGAGTGTTAGAGATTAATGCTTGACAAGCGGGACTAGGGTTACATTGTTCTGGTATGTTTGTTGTTATTCACATTGTCTCGGTTAAGAGTGTGGAACGTTTGTTCTACTGTAACGTTATTCACGCGTTAAGGTGTGTTAAGGTATTTGTTGTACCAAACTAATTCTTTAGTTGAGGTGATGCTATGCTTGCTTTTATTATGGTGAAAACTTTGTTACGTTACATGCCATTATAATTCATGGGACTGATATGATAGATGTACCAATGTTGTGATAATTTTAGTTAAATATTTACAATTTGGTTATGATATAAATCCACATTAGGAAAAGGTGAGACATCTGCACCTCTATCCAAGAGTTACGGTATTTTGGTATGGCCGGTTATGTTGGGAGGTATGGTAGTAGGTCATTGTTATATTCCCCATATCTGCATATATACTGACAAACTTCTTTACACCGAAATATAATGAATTACCAAATTTCTAATGATACGGTTATAAATATTAAATGTGAAAACTTGTTGGTTCATCTTTATTAGTTGAACATAAATAGAATTTGTTTTTACATAACATTTATTCCAAATTAATATTCCAAATTTTTAAATGAATACGCAATAGATCAATAGATCATGGAATGATGATAAGGGTTGGGAGGGTGGTTTGATGGCGGTTTGATTTACTGATTATTACGTGGATTGTAGGGTATAGTAAAATCATGATATTATTAGGTAAAAAATATGACCTGAATTTCGATTAGATCAATGAGATAATAGGATCAACTAGATCACAGAAAAGGGCTGAGGAGGGGCAGTTTTGGTTTAACTGATTTACTGCTGGGTTAGGTGATGTAAAGGACGTTACACAGCATTTTAGCTAAAATAAATTGAACTTGATCCATAGAGCAAGTTACAGGCGCTAGAGAATAGCTAGTATAACCGAGGTTGACACGGGAGATTGTAGTATGGGAATTTACTGATTTCTTGATTTAAGGGTATGAAAGAAAACAGAGCATTCTCGCTAGAAACGGTTCGTTGGCATAATTTATGGCTCATAAACTTGAATATGCAGATAATCACGGAAGGGTTGAGGGAAGGCAGTTTGATTTTACTCGATTTACTGATTTACTTGTTTTAGGGGTAATGTAAAAACGTAAATATAGTGTAAGCATTTGCAATAATAAGAATTTTAATAAATTTTACTGGATTTTTATTTTTTTTCTGAATTTGGTCAAATATCTTTAATTTTTAAAAAAAATTTAAATTTTTTTATTTTATTTTTTTCTTTCTTTTTGTAACGAGGGTTGCATCATAAGAAGGAAAGTATACAGTTTCGTCGTCATGTCAATATTCAGGTCTTGGGTGGGCTGTGGACCCGCCCCCTTTTGGATATGCAAGGAGACTAATCAACACAATTATCATGTTAATACTTATAACCAATTTTTTTTTTACAGTTGTCACCGCCACTACACGGGCAGAGCCTATTCAGGGAGGGGAATGTTGCACGCCAAAAATTTCATCCCACGGTAGCGTCATTACGGACAGATGAGCAGCGAGACGCAGGCCTTTACAAGTGAGAGAGTTAAATTCCAGAAGCGAAACACACGGAGATGGAGAAGAGAATTCCCACAGAAAAAGAGTGGCAGAAGAGGGGAAGCACCCGGCAACGAGACTAGCCTGGAAAGTTATCCTAATTAACACAAAACTCGTGCCGACACAGCACCACAGCACAGGACCTTGTGCTATGAGGGAGTCGTAAGGTGGTGGTACGCGGAGGTGGTAAGTTCCGTCGAGACACTGCCGCTGTGGTACTATAGAGCAGGAGAATAGAACGCACGCAAATCTGCACCTGAGCAAGATAGAGGGTCAAGTGAAGCTTGGAAGACAGAACAGGTTTTTTATATCAGCTTTTGGCGTTTTGAAGTCGACCACTGTCAAAAAGCGGGTGGTAAGTCCAAGCCAGCCGCCATGAGAGTGCTTGGAGATATATCGATGCGTGTTAGTCCATAACAAGGGCGAGACATGGAGGACCACGCTTGTATACGGCTGGAGGATAACTGAGAAGGAGGAAAAAAAAATCTCAGCAGTCAGAGACAGAAAATACGTCCAGTTTCGTTTGAGGCGAAGCACTTAGCACACCGTCTTGGTGATGCTCTGAGGTATTCAAGACAGTTTCTTCTGTTTTAATGTTAAGGCAAGGATGTGTTATATTGGATCAGACCAGGAGAGTACAAAAGAACGCGTACGAGGAGAGATATAAAGTTAGAAGGTGTTTTAGAGGGGAGATTTGTAGAAGTTGAGTTTTTGAAAGAATTGAAATTCACAAGTTGAAGACGACGCCAATGAGGAAAAATTGGCTATCCAGCATCAGGGACCAGAATGGAGACAATCGGAAAGCTTAAAGAACGAGAGAGACAATTCTAAGAAGTAGAAGAAAGGGGAGCAGGATGGATTGAACATGAATGTTGGATGAATGAAAGGAGGTCCGTAGTCATTATGCGCATATGATCGGAATGGATAGTAGGTGTAGATGTGCAGTGTGAAGAAGATCATCTAAGGTGCAAAAGTAAGAATGCAAAGAGGAGATAAGCACATGAACCAGCTTGAGGAAACACCACACTATGTAACAGAAAAGAAGAGAAAGTCGCTTCCATCAACGCGCACCAAGCCGATATTGAGTACTGAAAAAGGAAAGCTCAGACATAGGTAAGTCAGGCGGCCCGGCAAGAGACTCGGTTCAGCACTATGATAGAGCCGCTGAAGAGCATGGACGTTCACACTACGGACAGAGCGAACCAGAGTCTGACAGTAATCACGATTGAGTACGGCTATCGAACAGAAGGACAAGGGTTCGCGTGAAAAACGCAATAAAGAAGGAGGAAAAACCAAAGGAGGGAAGCTTGAGAGAGCAATGAACCGCATCGCCAAATCACAGTTTTCAGCTTTCTACGCTTCTAACGCGTCATAATTCAATGCTTTGAGGGGGGCCAACGCATCACCCCATGGGGAAGGTCAGGGCTCAATGTAACTCAGTTAGAATTGGCGTTAGGTGGTACACATTAACACCTCCAAGATTTAAGCCCTAATAAACGATAAGTTCAGGAGTCGGAAGACACGGCTGGCTTTCGGAGTCGGAACTAAACGGGATGCGAAGAAGCAACCGCGGCGCGAAAAGACCGAGAGGCGGATGCGTAAAAACACGATATCCTCGTACAAGAATGTTTTTCGACCAGTTTTCGATTCACCCTTCGGAAATCGAATCTTCGACCTAATAATAATAATACGTAAGATATGTTGACTGTGTATGCGCGCGCGAGCGCACATCACCTCGTTAGGTGTTTCAGATATTCTTGTCTGTACGTCGTCTCTCCTGGGCGCTTCTTCGTACGCCGCCTGGATGATGGGTTGCTCGGCAGCGGCGCGCGGTTGGATGTTGATAGTGTGGAGTGAAGGATGAGTATCTTGGGTACCTGCAATGCGTGTGGGGTCTGACGATCTGTGGTGGGTCGGGTGTCGTGCGTGTCCCTTCTGCCGCCTTCGCAGGTCACTGTGCTTCTGCTGTGTGGTGCGTTGTCCTTCTCCCGCGGCGTTCGTGTGTTCGGTTGAGTGGGTGCCTCTTAGTGGGGCGTCGCTGTTGGGTGTTGCCTTCTGGTCTCTGGTGTGGTGCTCGTGTCACTCTTGCCGCCTGGCTGGGCGTACGCTGGCCTTAGATTTGGGCGTCAAACAGTGCAAAATAAGACTACCATCCAGGTGGCTGGCAGATTGCTGCTAGCGGTGAAGCTGTGTGTTATCCGGGTCGGCTGAGCGTGGTAGACACCTCCTGCTGCTTGTCTTTGGGTGGTTATCTGGGCGTGGTTGTGGTGTTGCAATCCGTCTGATGTCTGTGGTTGGTCGCGTCGCCTTTTCACTGCGCAGAATCGTTCGCTTCGGTGTGGGGCGTCCTCCGGACTCGTGAGCGTCTTTGCGGCTGGTTCTGCGCGCAGCTCTCGTGGCGCCTTCTGTGGCCCTAATATCATCGTTGTATGGATCCGGGGGAATCGTACGAGACTTTGAAATTTCACACAAACTGTTTCGAGCTTAACAAGGATACATAGATTTATTGCAGAGTGATATCAGAACGATGAAAGCATCTATTCCTTCGATAGAAAATCGGTGAGCCACGAACCTGTAGCATCACTACCTACTACTACTACTAGACTACTTACTACTACTACTACTGACTACTGGGCGTACTAGTTCTAGCTTAGTGTACTTGATCATGCGATATGATTTGGATCAGTGGACTAGTCCTCGCTGGCGTCGCTCGCGCGCGCTCTTGGTGTGGGCGGGGTGTCGGACGTGAGTGACTGTGGATGGTGGTGTATCATGACATCCGTGGAGTGTATTGCAAATCCTGTGCAGACCACTCATTGGTGATAGGTAGTTTGTAGGCACGTTCAGTCAGGCTTTAGCTCATTGTAGATGTGTGGAAATGGTCACTGATCATGCAGGTCCCTCGATTTTTCTGTAGTTTCTGTTCCTCGAGGGCGTCGTCCGCGGCGAGCGCCGGGTTGCCACCGGCTACCAGGACGATGCGCGGCGACTCTCAGTGCTACATTACGTTGCGTCTTGTCTTCTCGCGCGGCGGTGTGTCTTCTTGATGTTCTGGTATCTCGGTTGGATCCCACGGCGCCGTCGGTATCCCTCTGTCGGTGTCCGCGTGCAGCGGCTCATCGTCGTGGCGCGCTCTGTTGTCGTAGCCATTGCGTCAGCTCGTTCACGCTGTGCGCCTGTTCGTTGTGTGGTTGCTCTCTTGTCGGCGTGGGCGTTATTTTACATGCTGGCGTGAAATCGTGTGACTCGCAGGAAAGGTGTTCTACCTGTGTGTGCCTTGGAACGTGCTATTGTTTGGTAGTGGCCCTAAACGTTGAGTGCTGGAGTACGGTCTGAGTAGGTGAGATATAATTCAGAGACGAGTTGGTTATCAGGTATGTCAGCATGTGCCTAGACGCACGAAGCACAGCAGTGGTGGCTCCGGACTTTGTGGTTATAGATTAGATAATAGACATAAGAGTCGATTGAAAGGTTGACAGATCACGACGCGCAGACGCTGCGACGATATGTGGGGTGACGTGTGATGTTCATGCAGTCACGCACGGTAGGGTGCTGCGATATAGTGTGCGAGTCAGTTAGTTTCGCTATTCAGTTGCGCAGAGGGAGATTTGTCTTGCTTCATGGGATGTAGGCGATTCTGTACGGTCGGATAGCGTGTGAACCATTATGCGTAGGGTGTTGGCTGGTGCCGTACACGTGTACTGCGAGTTCTCGCGGTCAAGCATCTCGTATGTGTTCTGTGTAGTGGTCCTGCTACGGTTGCTCGGGACGGTGCTAGCCAGATGCTCAGTGGCGCCTTTCGCTTGTCTCGCTGCTGATGTATGAAGATAGAACGTGTGTACTCGCGGTCTTTTGTGATTGGGACAGATACTGTATCGGCTGGGTGTATAAAACTTCGTATTGAAGAATGATAAATATATAAAATGAATATACAGGAGGATAAAAAGAGACTTACAAGAAAATTGCGAAGACAAAGGAACTAATAGAGATGACTAAAAGGATCGTCACTATAATGATAACCAATTCCTATTCGGTATCGTTATGATCTTCATCCAATCTAAATCTTCCACGATTTTCCAACCTGGTTGATCAAGATACGAAACAAGATCATTACAACGGATCTTCCTATGTTGAACAAATCGACTAAGATTAACATGAAATCATTTTGATATTAAATTCTTATTCATATGCTTTTAATGTATTTTATTATTTTAATACCATTATTAATCTTATTTTGTGTCACTGCCTCTGAACAGATTCGAATTTGCATATCAGATAGTTTTATTCATACCAGAGATGAAATGACGAATTTCGCTTTAATGTTTCAGACTACCCTTTTAATCTCCATTGAGAATAGAGGAGAAATTTGTATAGAGTCAGCTGCCTTTCAAATGTGTGTTATATTGATGTATTATTATTTTATTATTAATTATTATCTATTATTATTATTATTATTATTATGTATTATTATTTATTATTATTATTATTATTATTATTATTATTAAATTATTATTATCTATTATTAAATTGTATTATTCTCTCTCTCTCTCTCGGTCTCTCTTCTCTCTCTCCGTCTCTCTCGGTCTCTCTCTCTCATCTCATGAGTGATCTTCGTCCATCTCTCTCTCTCTTCCATCTCTCTTCTCTCTCTTTCTCCCTTTTATTACTTCTGATGATTTATCTTTCATTCTTTGTAGTTTTTTTCTGTTTCTTCTTCTTGCATTTTTTCATCACAGTTTTATATTCTTATTACTTTATACTAGCATATGGAAAATGTGTCTATTATTATTATCTTATGTGAATTAAATGTCGAATTAGAAGCGGATGGATGAGACTTTTTAAGAATATGTAAATAAGATAATTTTTTTGAGAATCATATGGTGGGCGTTAAATTCGGATTTGGCATTTTAGAGATGTGGATCCGTTGGTGACCGTGTAATGTTCGAATTACTTCTCTCAACTGGTGAGATGAATCTCAATATTCCTCGAGTATGGACTAATTGTTTTATGCTGGCATTATTTATAAGATATTTTATATAACATATAACTCACTCTAATATATATATATATATATATATCATATATATATACGTATATAATACATATATATATATCATATACATATGAGATCATTATATCATATAGCTATTCTAGCGTCATAAATTAGAATTAATATCAATGGTAAGTACTATATACTATATTATATAGTGGTCCTATAGTATCTATTGATTATAGGAGTTATGTGTACAGAGAATAGTAAGATATATATATATATCAATTATATTAAAAAAAGTAATATATATATATTATAATATATATAGTCATATATAATGAATAGATATTATATATATATACGTATAGAATGTGAAGAATTTATTTATTGTTAATATCATATACTAACATTAATATCCTATAATACTGACTATATAAGAGGGCTGT
>JABUQX010032868.1:5000-7500 GCA_015478945.1 Trachelipus rathkii
ATAATAATATATATATAACCATATATATAATATATATATATATATATATACTATTTATATAATATTATATTATATATATATATAATATATTATATATATATATATATATATATATATTTATAATTTAACATTCAGTGGCTAACGAAATGAATTTGGGAAAACGATCACTTAAACTTGGCCAAAAAAGGATCGGGAAACTAAGGGGAAGAAATGGTGAAGTTCCAAAACAGAAAAAAAAATATCAGACTGAACAGAAAATTCATTTTTTGTTCCAACTTAACTTTATTAAGCTACATTCACGGTGACACATCTCGCCTCAGTTACAATAGGTAACATATACTGTATAGAGCCATTTTTGAACAACAGCATTTTAAAGTTCCTATTATTTCTATGGGAATAAAATTGTTTGAACAAAAATAGTACTATATATATTATATATACTATATATATAATATATATATCTAATATAATATATAATATATAAAATTATATACATATATATATATATATATATTAATATATATATTATATAATATATATATGAATATATAAATATATATATAATATATATATATATATTATATATATATATATATATATATAATATATAATATATATAATATATATATAGCAATATATATATAATATATATATTATATTATATATAATAAAAGAGAGAGAGCTAGAAGAAACAACAAATGCGTTTTATAGTTGGGCTTAGCTCGAAATTTTGTGGGCTTGCAGTTCGCAATGGGGTGCCTATGGACGAACCGCACTATACTATATATATATATAATAATAAATATATATATATAATAATAATATATATTATATATATGATATATACATATAGTATATATTAATATATATATCATATATATAATAATGTCTATAAAATAGTAAAATATTAAACTTAAATTTTATTAAAAAAAGCGAAATTCCCCCTTAAAATAATTTAAAGAAAATTTATTATTAAACAAAATTTGGGTTTTAATTTTAATATATTTTTTAGTTACCAGATATAAAAACAACTCTTTGGCTTTTTTATATAGATGACTAAAAATTCTGAATGATAAAAATTAAAAATTCTAAACCGAAAATGATATAACTAAATATTTGAAATTGAAAAACAAAAAATTGAAATAATAAATAATAAATAATAATAATTAATAATAATTAATAAAAAATATAATAAATACAATAATAATAATAATAATAATAATACATAATAATCATAACAAAATAATATATGAATAATTAATAATATAATAAAATAAATAATGACTAAACAAAATCTAATAAATATTAAAAAGGACAGGCATCCCACTAGTCTTTAATAAATAATAATAATATAATAATAAAAAAATAATAATATTAACATGAAAATAAAAAAAGAATAAAAACTATATTAAAAATAAGAATGAAATAATAATCATCCATACGAATATATAATACTACTAAAATACTATAATAATAATAAATAAAATAATAATTAATAATCAAAAATAATAATAATAATAATATATAATAATATACATAATAATAATAATAAAAAAAAGATAAAATAATTAGAAGAATGATAAGGGTATCATAGAAAATCATCATGCAATTTTATTTTTGTAACTAATAATAATAATAATAATAATAATACTAATAATAAAAAATAATAATTAAAATAATAATAATAATCAATAAAATAATAATAATAATAATAATAATAATAAAATAATAATGAATCATGAATACATTTAATAATTGTAATTCATAGATAATTATTATATTTATTATTATTATTATTCATTATTATTTTATTATTATTATTATATTATTATTATATTATTATATTATTAATTATTATTATTATTATTATATATTATATTATATTAATTATATATTGATTTAATATTCCATTATATTATTATTATTATTATTATATATATTATATATAATTTTAATTATTATTAATTATTATATTATTATTATTATTATTATATTATATTATTATTATTATTATTATTATTATTATTATTATTATTATTATTTAATTATTATATTATTCATAATTTTAAAATAAAAATGAGAAATTTTTTTAAACTAAGATGTTTTTATTTATTTTCAAATCAATTTGTTATTGTAAATATTCATTACTCATCAGATTTCACCTTATTTTAAACAGACGCGGATAGTAGCGTGAATGTCTGTTCCCGATACCGATCCTCATGACTAAATGACACTTATTGCGAGTGCCCCCACGAAGTCTTATTATTATTATTATTTTTATTATTATTATTATTGTTTATATTAATCATTTATTATTATTAATATTATATTATATTATTATTATTAATTAATTATTATTATTATTATTATAATATTATTATTTACTTATTATATTATATTATTATTATTATTATTTTATATATTATTATTATTATTATTATTATATTATTATAATTATTATTATTATTATTATTATTATTATTATTATTAATATTTATTA
>JABUQX010032868.1:10000-14521 GCA_015478945.1 Trachelipus rathkii
ATATGTTCATAAGGTCGTAGATCTTGAATATGAGGGTTGTAAGCTCATAAAGGGTGTCTAGGGACCTCCCTCCGAGGGGTCATAAGAGGAAAAGCACAGAGTGCGTGACAGAAGACTAAGGAGGAAGAAGGAGGAAGGAAGAATAAGGAAGGAGTAAGGAGGACTAGGAGAAGGAGTCAGAGTTGGTACCATCACCGGTGCTTAGACCGGTGCGGTGGTGAGTTAGTAAACATTCTTTTAGCCCCATATTGGTATCAACGTATATGTTTATAATGTCATAGAACTTGAATATGAGGGATTCAAGTTCCTAATAGGTGTCTGGGGTCCCCCCCAGAGGGGGGGTCCCAACTGAAACAAGAGAAGAAGAAATGCACAGAGTGCAAAAAGAAGAAGAAAGAGGAAGGAATAAGATAAATAAGAAGACTCATGTGTCGGAACAAATCAGCCATAGCCTGCACCTGTGCTAGAGCCGGTGCATTGTCGAGTTAGTAAATATTTGTTTAATAATACAATATTTGTATCAGAATATATGTTATCGAAACCGTAGATCTCCAATATGAGGGTTTTAACTTCGTAAAGGGTGTCTGGGGACCCCCCCCCCGACGGGGAGGTACCCAACTGAAATAAATGAAGAAATGCATGGAAAGCAAAACAGAAGAGGAAGGATAAATAGGACTGGCGGAAGAGTACGTATGCATCTTACAAAGATAACCCGTTTTCTAAAAGTTAAAGACTGACATTTCTATTTTCAAATCTCGTTTTCTTTTAATAAACGTCAACTAAAATATATTTTTTCCTAAGTTGAAACATGCATAAATTGTTTGCTCTTTTTATTTTATGTTTCAGTTTACATTTATTCTTTGCATTTATTTTTTATTTTTTTGATTTTTAATTTATTTTCAAATTTTTATTATTTTTTATTTATTTTTTTTTTATTTGCTTAAAACATTTTGTTTTTACTAAAAAATTTATTCTTTTTTTTACTTTTTTTTTTTCATTTTATGGTAACTTAAAAATTTTGCGATTTTACACACCCTAAAGCAGTAACTCCAGTAAAGTCCAAATCCACCCTGCCCTCACCCGTTCCGCACCGCATCCATGGTCGTATATAGATCTATTGATCTACTGATTCAAGTCATATTTTGTATAACAACACAAAACTTTTATTTATTTTTATTTTATTTGTTTAAAAAATATATATTTTTACTAAAAATTTTATTCTTTTCATGTTTATAACGTTAAAAAAATTGCGCTTTTATGCGCACTAAAGCAGAAGTCTCAATACAAAGTGGTAAAAATCAAACAACCCACAATCTCCCCTTCCATCCATCCTATGATATACGATCTATTGATCTATCGATTCAAGTCATTATTTGTAATATAACATAACACAAAACTTTATTTATTTTTATTTTATTTTGTTTAAAAAATATATGTTTTAATGAAATTTCTTTAATTTTTTTTATTGTTTATAACATCAAAAAAATTTGCATTTTTTTACACACCCTAAAGCAGTAAAGCAGTAAAGCAGCAAATCAGTAAATCAAACCACCCAGCCCTCCCCTCCCACCCATGCATGATCTATTGATCTATTGATCGATTGACTCATTGAGTATCATTTTGGATAAACATAACATAAAAATAAGTTCTTTATATACTCACCAACGAATATATGCTAACGTAACAAAGTATTCATATTAATAAAGCTAACACAGCATAATCTGAACTGAGAATATAATGTACGAACAACAACAAACCTAACATACCTTACGCCCGAATAAACTGCTAACATTAACAAAGTTCCATACTTAACAAGAGTAAAGTAACTAACATTGCACACAAACGTAACCTATTCACATTTTTTTCAAACATATCTCTTAACATATCATTGTTATTTCTTACATATACATCAGTAATATTTTAACAAACCATTTAGCATTAATCTTACGACTAGTACTCCACACTGACCAGCGAATTACACAAGCGTAACAAAGTTTGCGCATCAATAAAGCCTAACATAGCAAACGCGAACTTAAGAATCATTAATGTACAACGACAAAGGGCTGTGCCCTTATGGTATCCACTTACAACCCCCTCCGGGGAACTTTTAAAAATTATTTATTATTAAAATTATTATATTATTATTATTCATAAATGAATCTATATCATTATTTGAATAATTATTATTATTTATTAATCTATATTATTGATTTATTATAAATAAATGAAATTATTATTATTTATTAAAATTATTAAATTATTATTATAAAATTATCTATTATTATTATTAAAATTTATATATATTATTATTATCCATGATTTATTATTATTATTATTATTATTATTCATTAATTTATATATTAATATGATTATATTATTATTATATAAAAATCTATTATTCTTTAATAAATGAAAAAAATGCCGAGTCTCTATCTCGTAAAGCAAAACACTACCATTAATAAAAATAATGAAAATGGATAGATGGCTAATAAGCTATCCTTTTAAATTAAATCAAAACACTCTGTACATAATTTTTAGCAACAAACCAATTAACATTTAAATAAATTAATATTAACAATGTAGAACTGGGGAATAGGGCTGCAAATGCTAACAATAACTTGGAATTAACAATCGACTGATAAACTTGACCATTTAAAGAACCTCATATTAACAAACCTAGTTAGTCTGACTGGTCGACAGATAACCTGTATAATGCTACATAAAAATTAAGAAATTTGTACCACTTACATCTTAGTAAATCTATACTATTTCACTCAATACACCCTTCACCTTACCTTTACTGTCCTTCCTTCTACGCGATACGACACAAGTAAAGCTCAGTAATTCACAACCACTATTCTGTATAGCTAATCACAGGAAGCGACAATTTATTGCGGTCGCTTCATTTTAAAAGAGCGGCGGGGCGAAAAATACAAGAGACCTTTATACAGCCGTTAGACACAACACATTCATCTCAAGAAGCCTAAAAGATATTTGCAGTTTAAAAGACTTGCTAAAATATTCACTCCTGGAAAGAGAATACATTAAAATTATCAATATACAATTCATGTGACTTCTTGCTAGGCAAATATTTTTTCAATCAAACCAAAGCAAGGGCGTAGCAAAATCAAATAAAAACCTAAGAAAATAATACTTACATAAACCCTTCCTTCTGTAGACCTAAAAAAAGCAACTCAAAGCGTCAGCTACAAAGCAGGTAAACTTTACAACTCAATGCCACAAGACTTCAAAACCGAAAACTCTACCAAATCTTTTACTAAAAAATTAAAAACGTATTACCTAAAATAAATATAATAAATAAACTTAACTCAGGGAAATTGAACCTACTTAAAATCTAGCTACTACCATTACTACTAATATTACTACTTAATATTATTATTATTCTTATTATTATTATATTATATTATCTTATTATTATTATTATTATTATTATTAATTCATTATTATTATTTATTATTATTATGGTTATGCATTATTATTATTATATTATTATTCATCTATTATTATTATTATTATTTATTATATTATTATTATATTATTATTAATTATTTCAATTCATCTATATTCATTCATTATTTTATTAACCTTATCTAATACTTATTCGATTATTATTGTAATCATTCACATTCATTAACTTATTCATTATTTATTATTATTATTATTATTTTATTATTATTATTATTATTATTATTGTTATAATAATCATTATTAATTATTATTATTATTACTTAGTTATTTATTATTATTATTATTATTATTATTATATTATTGTTATTATTATACTATTATCTTTTTTAATATTATCTATTAATATTATTATTATCTACTCACTTATTCCAATCCTATCACTTTATCTACTTCTATATTATCATCGTAACTCGATTTATCTTGCCTATCACATTAATATTATTAATTTTAATTTATCTCATCTATTATTACTATTAATTATTCACTTTATTATTGTTGTAAGCACTGAATTGTAGGCTATTATAATTCCATATTGAAATTTACTTATAACATTTAGTTTTAATTAATGAATCTGATAATTGTAATCTTGTAAATAATATTGTGTCATTTGACGATAATTTGTTCTTTATTATTCACAATTTATTATGCTTGTCAATAATTTTCATTATTATCTATACTTCATTCGTACTTGTTTTGTATTATTATTATTTATTGTTATCATTATTTTTATTATTACTTACTTATATTTATAATTATTATTATTATATTACTATATTATTATTAATTTATTATTGATTATTTATTATTATTATTATTATTATTTTTATTATTATATTATTATTATTATTATTATTATTATTATGTATTATTTTATTATTATAATTATTATTATTATTATTTAATTATTATTATTATTATTAAGTATTATTAGTTATCAATATTATTATTCATTACCTATCATAATTAGTTATTAATTATATTACTTATTATTATTATTATTATTATTTATATTATTATTATTGGATTATTATT
>JABUQX010032869.1:0-21329 GCA_015478945.1 Trachelipus rathkii
ATTTATGATTTTTTTTTATTTTTATTTTTACATTAAAACATTGTATTAGCCTACAAATTTTTTAATATATTTATTTTTTTTTAATTATTTATGTAGCTATACTTTATCTGTAAAATTGAATCCTTGATAACTGTGAAAAAAATTTGATAAAAAAATATTAATGTATCGATAATCTGAAATACAATTCGCCAGTGTCTCTACATCCCTATACGAATGAAATGAACCCTAATTATTATGATTTCTATAGCGTTATTTTTTATATTTTTATTGAAAATATAAACTACAAATGTATAAAAATCAGTAGAAAAACAATTTTTTGACAATTTTTTTTTTAATTAAATGTTTATAGTTTTAATACAGTATCTACATGATTCAGAATACACGGACCTCCACATTTACCGCACCCCCAGTTTGTGATAGGTACCCTAAAGAGTTTATTCATTTATCCATTATCAATATCGGTATTTATCAATATTCATACATTCTAAAATAAAAAATGACAATCTTCCTGTACAATAATAGTATAATTTTTAATACTGAAATCTGGTATTAAAATGTTCTGTTGCTGTTATACTTTTCATAAATTAGAATGCATTTCCTTCTTATTGCCCATTTTTTAATATGAATGAAATTCCAGCTAATGAGGGTTCTCCTATACTATTATCAAAATTAAAAATATAATAATTTCTAGTATGACTAATCATATAGTTGTGGGTGTTATCAAATGTCTGATGAAACTTCCTCCTCCTATAACACAAAGATAATATTGAAACTTACCTCACTCAGCTTGGGGGGCTTTGTATTTCCTGCTTGATTTATTTTTGCGCGAGTGGTTTGCAGGATGGCTCTTCTACCCTGCTCCACCACGCCTTCTATAATCTTTTTAAAACTTATCATTTCTCCTCTATAATCGGCCCTTACAGACAACCAAAGATGGTTGCTGTACGGACAAATTAATTTTGTAAGCTTCGGCAGTTTCGTTGTTTATGTTAAACAATTTTCAATATTATTAACATGCTGAACAACCTGAAATTAATTAAAAGATTGTCAAATACCAACAAATTACTAAATACTTCATTAACACTTTTGATAGGAAAATAAACATGACCTTACCTGGAAACGTAGATGGCACCTCTACCTGAGCCATCTGATTTTTGCTTTGTTTATCTTCTTATATGTATTTTTAAAAAGATGTTGAAATATTAAATTTCTCATAGTTCAATTTATTAAATAGTTCTTTACAAGTGTTCAACTTTTGGTAAATATCTAGTGTATTTCACTTAAATATTTTCTGACAAAATTTTCTAAGTTCAAAAATAGTGCAGAAGTTAAGTTGTTAGTTTTTAAGAAAATTGTTTAGTGGCAAGTTTCTGGCATAATTCGAAAGCTTCATTAAAGATTTTCTTTAAAAAATAAAATTAACATCTTTTTGACTTAGAAATTTTTTTTGTCAGAACATTTTTTCAGAAAATATTTGACAAATTACTAGTATTACTTTTTCTATATAGCGCTCTTTTCATTTATGGATAGGATGTGTTATATGACAATGCTATCATGATTGACTCTCGAGAAATTATATTAGCCAACCATAACCATTATACTGAATTGTCCATTGCATGAATTTTAAATTGAATTATAAAGATTATAGCTAAAATGTTAAAACTATATAATGATGTTGTCTATTGGTATCGATCTAGCCTGCTCTGATTTGAATAAACTTTTATTTTAATAGCATATTTGCAAATAGAGAGTAATTTGCTTAGCAGTGTGGTCGGTTCATATTTTCGCTCGACTCCGCTGCCGATCCCCCTTTGAAAAATGTACGACTCCGACTCGACTCCGCTCGACTCCGACCTCTGATATTACCGACTCCGATCCGACTCCCCTTTGAAATTACGACTGCCGCTCGACTCCACCCTCTAGAAATTATCTATATTAAAAAATTATATATTAACTTGAATATTATTATCATTTATATACTATTTATTTATATATACTCTCTATACTTATATATATATTATATATATATATTATTTATATATTATATGGTATGTTGTTACCTGTGTTAATGTTTAGTAGTGAGCCTATGGTCTGAAAGAGGTATAGATCTAAAGTTAAATGGGTTCAGATGGACATCTTTTAGGCGGTACGTGTTAGTGTGACGAGAATTGATTAAATGAGAAATGAACGTTTAGAGAGATGTGTGGTGTGGATAAATGAGAGAATAAATGAAAGTTACGTTGAGATGGTTTTCATGTGGAAAGGATGATGGTAGTCGGTTGGATAAGCGGTGTATGGTGTGGTGAGTGTGCTGGATCGACCGGTGGGAGACGAGAAAAAGTGGATTGAATACCGTAAAGAAATGCCTGGAGGAAGGAATGTGAAATATCAGAGGGAGAGAAGGGTGCATAATGTAGGGTGAATAGCGGGGGTTGGTGAGGGGTTATTGTGGGCCACTGGGCAAGGAGTTACCACATTGACGAGATGCATAGGAGGGTTCGTCGCTTGTCCCTGTTTAAGGTGGTTTTGGAATGCGACGAGTTCTCCTAAAAGTATAAAGGGGCGGTAAGGTGGGTTTTTTTCGACTTTCGTCATTATTCTTCTACTTCTTTTTCTGTTTCTGAGTTGCATGCTTGCACCTAACCCAGTTTTTGGGCGAGAGAGGGGTGATGATGTGTGATGTTATAATATATATATTATATATTATATATTATATATACGATATATATATATATTATATTATCTAATAATATATATACTTATTATATATATATATATATATATGATATATAAATATAATATATAAGCAGGGAAAAAAAAAAAAATCGGGGTGTTTTGAATTAAGAAATATTATAATTATATTATATATTATATATATATATTTTTATAATATATATATATAGATTATTATTTATATTATATATATTATTATAGATTTATTATATATATATATATATATATATTATTTATTATATTATATTATTATAATATTGATGTCTTAATAAAGGAAAATCAGCCAATCGACATCAATTAATATTTGAATAAAAGATATGGAGAGAGATATAAAAATTTCTTAATTTGATCTCTTAACAGCAAATATTGATAACTTCCTGCGTTTATATTGTGAAGCTATGAGGAACACTTCATTAAAAGCGTTCTGCTAGATGTTTTTCTCATGTTAGACTGCAGTTTGCTCTTGAGCCTTTTCGAGTAGTGAAATATTGTTTTGACTCTTCACTTTTGAGTGACGGTATAATGCTCTTTCCAACAGACATTTCTCCTTGCTGCACATATCAATTATTTTTATTTTCCAAATTATTTAAGTTTTGGATAGATTTCGATGGAATAAGTAACTTTATAAGATAGTAAGTATGGATTTTTGATTCGCGAACTTGTTCTCTACTGGTTTGAAAATTATCAAAATATAATTTAATTGCCTTTCTTTCATTTTAATTGATTTCTTACAAGAGGCATTACTAGTTCTTCAGTACGAAAGCAGAAGTTCTGTGCAACTTTCAAAATGTTTGAAAATGTTTCGTTGATGTTTTCTTGAAAACTTCAAACATCACATTTCCAATATGATTAGAGCACGGTTGCTGTCACTAATTATGGAGAATGCAATGCATACATAATGAAAGAGTGGTTTGGATAAGTTAAGACATAATAATGATCTATAGCAATTTTTGCTTTTGCTTAAAAGATGTGAAAAGATTAGTTTTTATACAAGGTAATATCTTGATCATTTGAGTCCTCTTAGCTTCAACAATGCTTTAAACATTATATATAGGTACGTAACAATCCATCGAAGTTCTTCCTACCTTGTGTCACCCATTTGATGGAGCTTTGTCCAATATTGTGGTTGCGGAATCTTTTTTTTTTTTTTTTTTAAATGTGTCAGCTTGTCATCCTAATATAGCAAATAGTTGAATTCGAAGTGCCATAGTGGTGAATGAGTTGTACTTCACTGAATGTGAAGTGTGCAGTTACGCCGCTGGATATTTTCGACAGCTTAACATCTAAAACCTTTCTTCATTGCTTTAACACATCATATGTTGTCCACTCAGAAAGTCTATTTATATCAAGTTTTTCGTATGTATTACCTCAGATATGATAAGAAACCAAGCCAGTTAAGGGAACATGGCCTATCGAGACTGTCCCAGTCAACTAAATATTTATCACATACATGCCCATGCGACAAACCTACACCACACCCTAAGCCCTGTCAATTTCCTAAGGTAACTACTATCATACGCCAACTACTAACAAAAGTAAAATCTTTAGTAAGTTCATGCTAACCACACTACAGCTTAATAACTATAATAAACTAGTAGCTACAACTGCGGTTTACTTTAATAATAACTAAAACCACGCCATTTGCGGACCTGCGTCAGAATATCTTTGATGCCCCACATTGATTTTGCTATAATCCAGAAACTTGCGAAATGGCCATTTTCAAGCATGATACTCAGCATTCTCAAATTTCTTAAACATTCCCTTTCATTATTTCCAATTATGACTAAAGATATTACCTTTAGCAAAGTGTCGTGGTTAATATTTTATAGACTTTGTATATGTTCTTGTGGGAGATTTGAAGGGCACTAATCGGTATATGGACGATTGCTGTTAGGCGAGGAGAGGGGCTTTCGAGAGGTGGTGGAGTTGTTTGCCGGAGGAGTGGAGGAACAGCTAGGAGTAACAAACAGAAGAAGAGATTTACAGTAACCGGGGAATGAGGAGGGGGATGGAATGATGGTGAGCGGGAGGAGGTGAAGGCGGTAAATACCTGCAATCTCGGAGGATGTTTTAAGAAGGGGAGGAAGTGGAATAGAGATTACGCGAAGAATGGATATGGTTAGTTATGGGAAAGCGGATATACCATGATGAGATAGAAACTCGGAAATAGAGGTAAAAAGTGATTTTTAACAGATTACTGACTCCCACATGCTTACGGAGCGAAACATGGACAGACAACGAGAGGAAGAGAGTAACAAGCGGCACAGATGAGGTATTTAAGAACTATGATGAAGGAAGAGGACGATAAGAATGGAGTATTAGGAAGATATAGTGTGAAGAAGTGCACTGACGATGGATGTGGGCGGTTGATGGTTGGGGAAACTCTGGGAGGATGAGAGGAGAGAATGCCGAAAGAAGATGGTATGGCAAGGAGGCGCGACATCAGGGGCGAGAGAGGGCGGATCGGTGAGGACTCTTTGGAAAGATGTAGCTTTACACACCATATTGGAGAGCTAGAGAGAAGGAATCTAGTGCAGAGAGGAACGTTGGAGAAAGAGTTGCGCGTGGCTAACAGGATGAAGAATCCTTCCGTGAGATATAATGAAAGAATATAATATATATATTATTATATTATATATTTATATATTATATAGTGATTATTAATATTTATATATTATATATATATATATATTTTATATTATATATATTATTATTATATGGAACACACACTTCAACTAAGATCTTCCCACTAATATGTTCTTTTTTCTTATTAATAAACACTATACTCTAATTTGCTTGATCTAACTATTATTTTATTATTATTAAATTATAATTTATAATTTAAGCATCAAAATTTTTGATAACTTATTAATTTAGGTTGCGGAAGGGGTCACGGATTATATATCTCTATACTATAAATCATATCTTATTATATTATTATATATATTTTATATATATATTAATATATATATTATTATTTATAATATTTATATAATATATATTTGTTATATATTATATATAATATTATATTTTATATATTTATTATATATTATGATATATTATATTTATATATATATATATTATATATTTATTTAATCTATTTTATATATGATATATTTTATATACTATACCACTGTAACTACTATTATATATATTATTATATATATATAGACTTACTACGCGACTTAGTTGCCTGACTTACATCTAAATCATCTTACTCCATGATGATGTTCTTTAAATGAGATAGACATGCCAGGTTCTCCTCATTTTTCTCTTGGTTTGATGTTTTATAATGCGAAGAAGCAGAAAAGCAGTTCACGTAATGCTTGGAAGTGAGCAGTAACAGCAATTGCAGCTCCTTGTACAATGAAATTATATCGAGTTGACATAAAATTTTCAACTTTCTTTTATTGCAGAAAGAAATTTTTATTTAAGTGATGGAATATTGTGTAAGGATATGAAGGACCTTGACCTTTTTCTTGAAACAATCGACGCTTTCGACTAGCTCTTCAATAGTAGACAGCTTTTACTATATTTTTTAACTTTGAGGAATGACTTGAGAATATTCGATATCCTTGTACTTTCAATTCCTTTACAATATTCTTAGATATGTCCTTTTTTCTTGAACTTCCCTGTCTATTCGTACAAATGGCAATTAGCAAGTGCGATTTAGCTTTTTCTGTTGTTCTTGAGTTTAGCTTACCCTGTAGATTGGATCCATATAAACAACAGCTAGTATAAATGGCAGATAATAGAGAGAAATTTCTCTTCGTTACATGGGTTTTTTTCCTTCAGTATCTAATTGATGGTATAAGGTTGAGGTTGATTTATTAGAATCTAATCCAATTGAAGCTCGGTGCTGGTTAAAAATCGTTCGAATTTGCCAATTGATTTGTGATGGGAAGTCGAAAGTCAATAAATTCATGAAGGGATTGAAGTCATTCACAGAGCCACAATTTATAACTGTCAGTTTAAAATTTTCCGACTCAACTCTATCTTGAAAGTTTCGACTCGATCCGCTCGACCGCACTCCCTCGACTCCGCCTCTTGAAGATTACCGACTCCAACTTCGATCCGACCACTCTTCAGACATTACGACTCCGACTCCGATCCACTCACTCTTCAAAATAACGATCCCGACTCCGCGATCCGATCCGACCCTGGCTTAAGTGAACTTTTTTGCTCTATATTCATAAAATTCTTTCAAAATAAAAGTCTGAATTTTTTCCTCGCCTAAATCAAATGAACATGTAGTTCTCCTGGACGTCAACCAGTATTTGTTTGTAAACAGTGAGGTGCTCGCGAAGCATTTATAGATTTGTCGAAAAGTCATCTAAGGTATATTCGTTTAGGATTGATGACCGCTTGATTCAGCTGTGTGCCAATATTGTTCAGATTTTTAAATACGTTATTTCACTGACATTACTGCCTCGCTTCAAATTGTTTTCGAATAATTTCGAGGGAAGTCGTCATTGATGAAACCTTTGCTTTTGCTAGAGGGCAACGTGTGTTCAAATCACAAGGTAGTATTATTTGAAAAACCTTATAGCTCTTTCTTTTTTCATTTCTTGCCTGATGGTATTACATAGTTTACTACTTAAGTTATTGCATTAGATTCGCTAAAGGTTTTTGAATTTGAGAAGTGAAAAATAAATTTAAAGAATTTAAACACATACCTTCACGATTTTGGTTAGAAGTATCTTAAAGAACACCTTGTTATATTATACTATTAAATTATCTATATATATATATATGATATATAATATACTCATTATATATATATCTATATCTATATAATATATATATCTATATATATCTATATATATACATATAATTATATATTATATACTTTATTATCTCATATAATATATCAGTGGCGAGACGTGGCATTTTCCAGCAGTCATCGCTACAGTTCCTGGTTCCCTATTCGACATTATACTTATATATATATATAATATAGATATATATATTATATATATAGTTATATATTATATATATATATATATTTATATTAAATCCTTGGCACAGTGAACTGCATCATATATATTTATTCATTTGTGTCAAACCATTCGATATTTAACAACTATCTTTCAGGTGAATATATTTCTTATATGCAAGATGGCATGCCTTTCTTCTAATTTTTTGTATGCCCCGGGTCTCCCGTCCGTGCTTATATGAAGATTTATGTGTTCCGTTTTATCAATAGAGTAAAATTTTGTAAAATTTTATAATGTGTAACCGGCAGAATAGCTGCTGGCACATTCTAACTCTTCGCTCTCTCATAGCGCTTACATCAACCAGTAATCATCAATTGTCTCTACTTTGCACTCGCTCTAGCATATCTAAGTCTTATCTTAAATAAGGGGCCGATTGTGCAAATACTCTATTATTGGCCTACCATAGCTTTATCAGTATTACTTATTCTTCAGTTAGTCGTGTATCACATCGATATTATTCATTTGCCAGCATCTTCGGTCGACAATTTCAGTAAATTAAGGGCCGCGTTTTTCAAATCGAGTAAATCGAAACCCCCTATATTTTCTTGGTCCACAGGGTCAGAAACCCATTATATAGCATTCAACTTATTAATGCAAATATGCAGTTTTCAATGGTTCTATTATTGTACGTCATTGATACTATTAAAAATTGCCCACAGACAATAAGAAAACTTAACTGGTTAATAAACAATAACGTTTCTTAATTTTAAACATTAACTGAAATTAAACACTTATCGGAATGATCATGCCAAAGTTAGAATAGTTAAAAAATATATACAAGTACATATTATATGATTGGGAAAATAGGAGTCCCAGCTCTGAACCCTGTGGGACACCCCTTTTCACTATTTCATGACTTATTGGCATTTAGTTGTACCACTGTTTTCTTTCCACAATATCTTAATCCAATCCAATTTTACCACACTTGACTATGTTTCTACCACTAGTGGCTTTCTCTCTATATACACCATTTCGCTCTATTGGTAAAATCTAGACACAACGTTTTATCTCTTAATTTTAATACTTTCTCTTCAACAGCTTCATCCTGCCCTGTGCGTTATTTTTCTGGCACTTTAATCGGGCCTGATTGGGGGCCTTGCGTCGGTTTCGCTAACTTAATTGGTAATGACTGCTTGACGCTCTGGTTGACGTTCGCTTCTGCCCCTAAGGTGGGAGCTGTACGTTGACGGGGATGCAGGTTGATCGCCTTCTTCGACTAATTTTCTCTCTCAAAATCATGTTCGATCGGCTTGTTCTCTGAGCCTTCAGGCTAGAGACAGCGCGTTTCGGAAGTGGAAACTATCTTTCTTCTATCAATCTCGCGAATTTTCAATCAGCTAGAAATCGTCTTGCAGGGATACTCTTGCGGACGAGCAAAGCGGGCTTTCATCCAACGAAAGTGCTACACCCTTGGATCTCTGCCTACTACGAAATCTTTCTGGCCTCTGTGCCAACGTCTGCTCAATCTGCTGTAATCATCTTTTTGCCCCTCTTATTCGCGATCTGATGGCTCTGTGCTAATTCCAACTGAAGAAGGCCATCTCTTCGGCCTTCTAGGGTCTTCCCTAACTAACCGTTGACGATTATGCCTTCCTCTCTTCTCTTCTCTGTGATTCTATGACCATTGTACTTACTTGGGGTTACATTTGATAAGGTACACGGGATCCTGAAATACATAGACGTTCGAAGGCAAGTGGCTTGGATGGCTTCCTCCCCGAGTTTTTCTGAGGGAATGTGTTACGTGCTGACCCGCCCCTTCGTTCAACTTATCTCTATGTCTCAATATAGCTTCATACTAATGACTCAATTCCCGCCCTTCGTTCAAGATATATTCTTGGCTCAATACTCGCCAATACCTATTAAACTCTAGCTCATCTAAACTCCTACTAATTTCTCATCTTTGTGTTTTCCCTGATGTTTAATTCACTCACTTTAGCCTGCGCTGTTCTATCTGGCGTAATTTGCATGCTAGCGGATGAACACTTTGGTGGCACAGCCCCTCCCTGAGTAGGGCTCCTGCCCGATGGTGGTGGTGGTTGAACTAAAAAAAAAAAAAAATAAACACCTCACAGGTAATTATCTAAATTCTTTATCAGCATATTTGCAAAACCTTATCCGGTTATTATTATATAATTTGATATATTTATATTTTTATCTCTCTCTCTATTCAAAATTATATTAACTATTTTATATAATATATATAATATATATAATTTTTTTTAATTTAATATAGATATTCCATATTATATATTATTATTTATATATATATATATAATTTATAGATTATTATATTATACGATATATTATTATATATATATATATTTTACTATATATATTTTGGAAGAGAGAGGGGAGAGGAGAGAGAGGGGTTAATAGTTTTTTTTAATTGATTGGAAAGGAATAAAAAATAAAAAAACAGCAAAAAATAATTTTTTAATAATTTCAATACAATTATATTATATACATAATAATAATAATAATATTCTTTGTGTCCATGACAAAATATACTATATAAGAATCTTATAAAATAATATATGTAGGTTCTTTTTAAGTAGTTTCCTTATTAGTTTGACAGTTCAAAATTTAAAAGTGACATAATTACTTCAGGATGTCTGGACATAGGTGTAGAAAATATTAAAATTTCGAAGCAACTTAATTGCTTTATTTTTGATAAATGAGTGACATTTTTATAATTTTAACAGATAAAGAATTAATTTTTGGAATACATACTTCTTGAATATTTACTATATTTCCGAAGTCCGAAGCCCTTAGATTCTTTTAAAGTATTATGCTTTAATTGAAAATCGCTATAATGTTCTTCAGCGACAATACTATAGATGTGAGGGCTAGCCATGTTAGATCCTTGACTTTTTTGGCGCAATTTGATTGTGTGACTTTTATTTATATTATGTAATGTGGCTCGCAATTGATCCTACAAATTTACAGATACCTGGGCAGGTTAGTATATTACTTCATTGTAATTGATACGTTGTAAGCGACTATATATATAATATATATAGTTATATATATATTTTATCATATATATATTTATTTATATATTTTATAATTATATATCATTATATATATATATATATTATATATTGGAAAAAAAATCATAATGAAGTTGAAAAAATTGATTTATTTTTATCTCATCTGGTCAGACATCGCCGCATCAATAGATGACTGGACGCTTGCTACCTACGATATATATATTTAACTATATATTATATATATATATATATATATATATATAGTATATAATATTATATTATATGTCGAACCGGAATCTAAGGATGGAATTGATTCCGAAGATATCATATATTATTAACATGGTTGAGTCGGTGCCAAGAAATTTCAAAATAGCTGAGCTCTAAAAGTATTAATATTTCTTATATATATTTATATATGTTGTTCTTTTGTTGTTTATTATATTTATATTATATTTATATTATTATATTATATTTAAATAGTTTATATTTGTATATATTTAAAATTTCTTATAAAATTTATTATATACTATATAATTTATATATATATTTAATTATTATATATATTATATTTTATTAATTATTTATAATTTTAATATACATTATATATTTATATATATATAAATAGATATATATATTTTATATATAATATAATAATTTAATATTAATATATCATATATATTATATTATATATTATAACATATAAAAATATAAAAGTATATTTATTATATATTAATATTATATTATATATTTATATTTTATATATTATTATATTATTAATATTATATTTATATAGTTAGCTTATATTTTATATATATATATTATATGTTATATATTAAATTATATATATATATATATATATTTTAGATATATTTATATATATTTATATTATATATATATATATATTATAATATATATATATATAAGAAAGAGACATAAACTGACATTTGTATGGAAATTAAATGATTTATTTTAAAAATTTTTTTATTAAAACAATAGAATTCAACTACTATTCACATGATGGAAATTCACATATGAGCAGCTGCAAAATTGGATTTTTGAGAGAATTTACCTTGCGTCGACGCATTTAGTCTTCCCTCGTTATTCGCATAGACCTCTCTTCTGTGTGTGTTGTGAGATCTGTCAATTCATTAGCCAGTCCGTTTACCGGTCGTCTTTCCATTATTCGGCCAAGTCTTGATATCGCAGATACTGAAGGTGTTCTATGTACTGGTAGTGCGCGGTGGATTTCGCTACCAGTCCGGCGTATTTATGCTCTCAGACGGGCTCTATATATATGTGATCGATAACGATTGTCGGGTTGTTTTGCTGGTGGCTTGCCGTGTGTTGTATGGCGGCCTGTGTTCGTTCACCTATCAGTTTTATGTCCTTACCAATTTCTGTTACGAAGTTGTAGACTCTTCTTCTATGCTTTAAGTGGTAAAAACTTAAACTGAAGCTGTCTTTTCTCTGTAAGCTATGATTGTTATGGTTAGTGTGGATAGGATGTAGTATATGTAAATGCATAAGCAGGTGTATTTTCGTAGAAACCCGCAATTCCAAAGAGGTTTTAATCCAGAATACGGAGTTATTAAGATCTTCGTTATTAGCGTGGGATTTGTTGCTGGTGGTTGCTGCGGTATGCTGCTACCAACATCCGTGTTAGTCAGATCAGAGTTCAGTCGCTCGGCCCCCCGATTTGATTAGCTATTTTAACACTTATCGATGATTTTTTTAATTTCCCTTTATCCGATGGCTCTAACCTTTCCACACTTGTTGATGTGCTGCGATGTTTTGCGAATTCCAAGGTTTGATTGGAGGCATTACAATGGCTCTAACCTCGAGAGTATTTGCGTCCATATCATAGCCATGATGAATGACGTTACATGCCACACTGAATGCCTGAAAGCGCTTTTTTTGTGGCTTGGTATTGCTTAATGAAAGGATTTCTAATGTTTGCTTATTCATACAAAAGTGCCTTCTTAACACCCTGATGGCATTGTTTGTTGACTTCAACCATCTGGATTGGATAGGGCCGCGCCGGTCCCCCCCCCCTGGGAATGTTTTGGCATTATTATGCTTTTCAGACGACTCGCGATAAACCGTAATAATGTCTTTTAGTTCCCCCGTATATTCGGATATTTGATACGTTTCTTTTTATACTAAATCTTGTTTGAATCCTTTTGACCCTGACCCCATGCTTTTTTTTTTTCCTCATTTGAGGGAATAATCTTCTCACCGTAATCGAGAGAAGCCATCGAACCAGCCGCATTTCTTCGGATCCGTTCTTCGGTCGTGACAAAATCGTCAATGGCTTTCCAATGGTTTTTGCGTCAGCGCTTTCAGTTTCTACAAAGCCAATAAATCCCTTTTTGACTTCATCGCAATCCTATGGATAATTGTTATTTCCAGAAATATCAGCGGTTTCATCTTTATGCTGATAGTTTACGTGCAGTTCTTTGACTTATTAACGATGAGGTTCCTTTTTAGTAGGTACCCTAGAGAAAATTATCTCATTCTTGACTGATTCGATTGTATGTGGCATTTTCTTTCCCCTTTTAAATTAACATCCCTAAATCTCCGGCATCTTTTCGTAAGCGGCACAAATCTTGAACCTCACTCATTAGATGGCTTCCCCGAAGCACGGTAATCGCGCGTACAGAATGTACCATGAATTATTGGGGATGATATTTTTTTATTTTCTTCTATGATTTTTTAGAATTTGGTTATTTTCGTGTTCCGGCATCATGTTGAGGGAACAATTTACCATGCTTCACCAGGTTTATTACTCTGGTGTTTGTATATCCGCGAACATGACATCTTTGATATTTGTGAAGGTCTTATTGTCGGTCGTCGTGGACCCTTCTTGAACGATTTTTCTTAGGTGGAATTAAAATAAAAATTGCAAATGTAACCCTTAGGGCCTGGGTATGATCGCCAAGTGATATGTCTCACATTCTTTTAATTCCTCTTTAAGTGGGTAGCATCTTCCACAATTTATGGGTGTTAGTGGGAATCACCAGTCTTCCGTACTGTTTTCTTGTTATCGTCGTAATCATGTGAATGTCACGTAGTCTACCATTATTTGGTGGCATAATAGCCAAACTTGCAACATGCTCCTTTAGCGGTGTGGTGTTCAGACAAGTGATATGTCTCCAACCATTATAATCTGATTTCCTCGTTAGTGTGAGTAACATCTTCAAAATTTAGGTCTTAGGTGAAATCCAACTCTTTCAGTAACTGTTTTTTTCTCAGTCGACTCATAGATGAATGCCACGTATTACATGTCATTTTCGTGATGTCATTACTGAACGCCAGCTCGAATTGGACCATATCTTGACTCTCGAGGGCTGGGCCTGGGGTGGGTTCTTCCTCTGCCATATGCAACGTAGGAGGATTGCCTCTGTGGTTTTGTGAATTATTGGTATTTTCTTCGTTTCACGTCCATTTCCAATTTTATCTGGTTTCCTTTTCCATTTACTGCAACATATATATAATGTATAAGTTATATGATAAGCCAATTGTTAGATGAATTATTAAAATTAAAACAGCATCCATAATACAATTATCTTATTATATATATTAATAATATTATATTATATATTATATATATATTTTACTGTAGATCTCTGCCACATATGGTCATGGTATATTTTCCGATCAACATAGTTGATCTGGGGTTCATGTTAGCCTTCTTACTGTTCTATCATTTTCTGTGTTGTAAGTAAATTAGGGTGGATCTGTTAATTCATATAATTTAAAAATTTGGACTCTTAACTGAGAAGATGTTGGGCTAGAAATTTATATTATATTTAAGTAAACGTAAGTACCAAGGAATTCTATATCCATGTCTTGATGAAATTGAATATGCCTTTTACCTTGAGGGCGGTGTTATTTATAGAGTGGCGTTCAGGAGTGATAATGTCCCCAATGCTACTCGGATCTTAAAGACTTATAAAGATTGGAGATCTGACTGGAACAATCTGAATTTATTACATATCAATTAAAAAAAAAAAACATAGATAGAATAACAACACAGTTCTTAACTACAAATTAAAAGAGCTTATAAAATGAGTGGATACCTATATCGCAACAAACTGTGAAGAAAATTCTTTATCCTCATTACCCATTGTGTTATCTATATATATTATATTTATATTTCTATATATTATTTATATCTATGATATTTATAGATTTATATTTATAATAATAGATTGTAATAAATATTACTTTATTATACATTTATAGGTTGTAAATAATATACTTATATATATACAGTTATATAGGTTACTTAACGGCCCACCCCGGCGGAGCTGGATCAAATTCATAGGTGATCATATGGATAAACCTATCTAGGGGGCGTGCCCCGCCCCCCCTGGACGAGCCCATGAAATATCTTATCTATTATATATTATATAATTATATGTATATATAGTATTATATATATATATTTATATTTCGGAAAAATATACGTGCAAATTTTAAACTTTAGAGCCCTATATCGAATTTATAGCAGTATTATGTTTGCTCGCTAGTAGTACCATTTTAGCCCACATAATAGACATAATCTTAAATTTTCAGCATTTTATCGACAAAACCAGCAAACCCACGATTTTTGACCTCTTAACGATGGCTTCCGGGTGTTTTTTTGTTGTCTGTGTCCCCCTTTTTTTTAGAATTTTACATTTCTTGAACATTGTTTTTAATATTTTCCTTCACTTCTACAACTTCTAGGAATGACTTTAAAACTTGAATATATATATTATTATAATAATTATTTTATATTATATTATTATATATTATTATAATATACTTATATATTATTTTATTTTAAGTATTATGTATTAATATTATTATATATTATATATCTTTTATATATTATTATAGATATAGATGGGTCTATTAATTATCTAAAATAAAATGCACATGATAGTTTTTTGATTTTTTTGAAATTTGTGTGAGGTTTTTTCCTAACAGACTTACAATTTTTTGCTTGCTTTTTAAAAAATCCAAAAAATTGGCGTAATTTTTTTTTTTTTTTTTCGGTTTTTTTTATCGAGATCAGATGAATTTCATAGGTAAGTTAAAGAAACATTTTTTCTTTTTGTATTCTTTAGTCTTTGGGAGAAGTTTTGGATTTTTTGGAACAAGTTTTAAAAAATATTCATTTTTGGAATTTAAAGAAAATTTTTTTGAGTGACAAAAAATTTTAAGTAAAAAATGTATCTCCCCGACTATGCAGCCCCGAAATTTGTCATTGTTGAATTGGATGAGTATAAAAAATATTCTTTTCCTTTCCCCCTCCCCCCCAAAAATAAAAATATAAAAAAGATAAAATAAAAAAAAATTTAAAGGAATTTGAATATTTCTTTTCTTACCATCTATTCAACATCATTTCGGACTATGTATATGGTGGTAGAGATGATGCAAGTAATATACATAATAGATAGAATTTATGATAGAATCTTGATATATATATTTTATCTCTTTATTTACATTTTAAAATTTGAAATTATTGCAGGAATTATATGATATTCCATTTAATGCAAATATTTTTAATTTAGGACAATTTTTGGTTCTTAGATTGTTTTGCCCTGAAAATTTCTTCCTGATTGCCTGACCCGAAAAAAAAAATATCGCAATTTTTCAATTTTCAAAACAAAAAAAGTAGGTTTTGATTTTCCGCCATTGATGGGATCTGGAGTTAAAAATCCAAAATAAAATGTGTGCATTTTGTAGGTAATGGACCCATCTATATAGTTCGAGTTTGATGTCATTTAGGAACAAATTGAAGGAGGTTAATCAAAAAATATGAAAAAAATAGGTTTTCAAAAAATGAAATTGTAAAAGAAATGACTACAAACATATAAAACACTCGAAAACAACGTTTTAGAGGTCAGAAAAAGCTGCGGTTTGCTTTTTTTTCGATGAATAATTAAGCTGAAAATTAAGAATTTTAATGCTCTATCTTTACAAGCGTAGAAATAAGGATATATGAACGCAATATCGCGTAGAGTTGAAGTACTAATAAAAATTGGACGATCCCCTGAAAGGCATTTATGAAATAAATGAATAACTTTTATACTTCCTCCTGCTTAGAATCTAAAGGAACCTACGCCCTATTATTTTTCATTTCCTTTAAACACTGTTACAATACCATGTTGCAATTTGGGTAACACTGCTTGTGTTCCTTAGACCACAGTTCAGTGGGTACTCTCTAGTGAGCCTGACAAGCCTTTAGACTTACTTATAATTCTGATGTTCTTAATTATGGTCCTTTATGAAAATTCCATATCTTCAAAGATATCTTTGTTTATTAATTTCTAACATTATTTAGATAATGTTAGTCATTCAACATTTTTATTGTACAATAATAATTATGTATAATTTCGACCCAAAAACTTATACTGTTGTGCTTTTCAATTGGTTTTTGGGGTCCAAGTCCCATAGCGTACACGTCCCAGTCATTCAAAGTAAGAAGCGCTAACTCCTTGCGATAGCTATGCTCCCTATTTGACTTATATTCTTGGACATAAAAAATATTTAAATCTTAGAGGAGTTAAGATTTTTTTATTTAAAAAAAAGTTATTGGCACCTAACCCGGAACCAATTTTACACGTTTTTTTACTTTTTTTTTTAAAACAAATATAAACATTTTAAAATAAAAGAAAATATTTTCGCTGTTATTATGGTTTTTATAATTCTCATCATTATTACCTTTATTTTGAGACACTTAGATAAATACATATATACAAAGTAGAAAAATTAGAGAAGAACCTAGTAAAGAAGAAATGTTGCTGTAGGTTACGTCTCTGTGTGTACAAAAAACTTAAAAATTACTGAGTTTACATTTCGTAGAAATAATAAATTTGTGGGAAGTACAATTCTACTTGTTAGGTATAATAATAATAAATATACTAATATAATATAAGATATACTAGATATAAGAGATATATATATATATGTAATAATGATAGATTTACTTAGTGACGTTTATAACGCGTGTAATGTGGGGGTATTTGGGAATTAATTTTTCATCGATCCGCGGAAATTACGCGAGAGTATGGGACGGGAGTAATGTAAAAAAATACTCAATAGTCCTCGGATTGCGGAAGTTTAAATTTATTTTAGAGTCCTTCAGAGCCACAAATACATTCATATATATATAATATATATATATAATATGAGAGATATAAGCATCCATATTATCACTATATACTATATTATAAAAGACTAATTTAACCATTATTTATATATGATATATATAATTATATATATATATAAAGTATAAAAAATTTAGTCACATTATTAAAATATATAATTTATAAAACTAAGAGCGTGTATAGCGGATGGTGATACCTTTTCAATATCCCGATGCGGATTAGTAAAAATCACTATCCGCGGATTGCGGATAGTTAAAACTATTTTAGGAGAGCGAATGGGTATTTAATTATTTTGTCGTTTGATACTATATAAGAGGAATGCAATAATATACATTAAAACTAGTAATATTAAACTATATTATTATTGTTGTTTAATTTACATATTTCTTATTTTATATTTTTTCATGTATTTTTTATTTTATTATCCTTTACACCGATAATTGCTTATGAATATTGATCTTTATTTTATTTTTTTATAATTTATACTATATATATATATATATAATCGATATTATAGTTATAACTAGATAGTCTGAGAATGTCTATGTAGGTAGTTCGCACATCAACTGAAAAAAACGAATCGATAAATCTTAATCATTTTGGAAAATATTACGTATATCTTTGGGACATAAATTGGTTTCCTATATATATATAACGAAAAAAGTTAAAAAGATATTATAATATATTTATCTTTTTTTCACTTAAACATTCTTCTTTAGGTCTATGTGCAATTTTATTGTTTAAATTGTGATTTTGTTTGATAACAGTAAATGTTATGTTAAGTGAGCATACACTCAAGGTAATTAGCGCTATATAAATGCTACATATCACTTATCAAAATACTACAATTCGAGGCCTTAGGACATGGAGAATAAGTGAAATAATTTTGGGGAAGAGGATATCAAGTTTTAGTTGCGAAGAATGGGTTATAAAGAGAGAGATTAAGATATCGTTGTGAGATGAGAGAGAAAAAAAAAAAATATATAATATCATTAGTTTTATATATATAGTATATAATATATATATATATATTATATTATTATATGTATGTTATTTATTTGTAATTAGTTTGACTTAAGATTTAAGTTAGTTATATATATGAGTTTGTTTAGTATATGTTGTTGAGAGAGTTTAGATTGAGTAGTTATCGCAAACTACAATTATTCTAGGCTGAAAATTGGGATATTACAGTTTTGTGTGGAATTCGAGAGTGCTATTTTTAGATAGGAAAAATGTAAAAAAATATATATAAAAAAAAAAAAGTATAATTTAGTTTTGAGAGAAATTTGTATTAAGGTATAATAGATGAATACGGACCAAGTGATGGAGGGCATAAGTTGTTTATGTGATACCATTTGTACTTAGAATAACTCTTACTCGTTAGAATATAGAATACGAACTTTCTATTAAATTTGCACTTGTTTTGTGTTACACTAGAATAAAATCACCGAGGAACCGCATAATAGGGTGAAAAGCAGCGTCAGCCATACCACGACTTGGAGGTACAGGTCCCTCTCGGCCTTGAAGCGTGGAAATCACGCAGCAGGAGATAAGGGGAGAGTTTCCCACCACTCTCGGGGATAGGGTCTCCGGGATGAGGACGCACTCTGCTAATAGGTAATCTACTTGGGTGTACCGCGGAGAGGTTTTACTTCACTCATTCCCCCTACGTGGCAGAATAACCACACAACGTCGCCCCTTGTGTCCCCGTCGGCCTCGACCCCCTTATCCTCTCGCCCTCACGTTGTGATTGTAAATAATCAGCAATGTTACAAGATACATCGATACTCAAATATGAGAGGGCAAGAGTTCACCTATGCTCACACCATAACGTGATCTTTAATACATATTATTGAATATCTAATAAACTATACAAATTGATATTATCTAATATATTTGGAAAAATTATCTTATGTTATCTATATAATCATATATATATAATATATAGACAGTTATACTGTAATGTAAAATAATATATAATCATACCGTGAGAGGTGTAGATTATATATCTACATACATAATTAGTATATCAGAACCTTATAGTATATAGTTTTTACTATACTATTATCATATGAATGATTTCCCCTGCTCCTTAAAAAAAAAACATGAACAGATATTTTATTTTATTTATACTTTATTATTTTTTTTTTTACATTTTCCTAACTAAATTTTTTAAAGCAGCAACAAGTGTATTCTTTTGCTGGTAGCTATTGTACTTTTGGAGATAATTTTTTTCTCAATTTCATATTACAATACTTCCACAAATATATGTATATGATTTGTTCGCCATATGTGGATCCATACAATATGGTAGCTCTTTATGTCCCTGTAAGTATGGATGGTTTTTGAGGAAGTCGAGCACTGCGAGGATAGTTAGTGGTTTTAAACAATCCACATGAAATAGCATAATATTAGTTAGAAGTGTGTTTGAAATGTGATGTATATTCATTATACCCGAGTGAAAGTTTGTGTGGTCACAAAGCTTGTATTTTCTTAAGATCTATAATACTAGCTAATTAAATCTGTATGTCCTCCACTAAACTGTAGTTTGGAAAATTCATCTGTATATAGTGATTGACAGAAACATATTAATTATAAGCGCGCCTATATAGTAGATATACAATAAAGGACTTCTGATAAACTATTATTACTTTTATTACCATTCAAAAGAATAAGCTTCAATTTTAGAATCATGTGAAAATGAGATAAATCGAATATGTAATCATGTAAAACTATTTTTTTTATTAGTTAGCTTACATGAGCTTCCAACGCATTTGCAGCTTGGGCGTTTTTGGTCAGGGTACAACCTCGCTTAGGGAGGTTTGCGGGTTTCTCCCTATGCGCCTAAATGCGCCTTTATGGCGCACTTATCAATTCGGGGTAGGTTGAACGCATAAGGCGTGCGTTCCAGTCAACAATTTTTTAAAAAGGGCGGACTACGGCAAGCCAGGCGCACAGCCAATTCTTTGCGCCTATAGCCGCGCCTATGAACGGAACATAGCATTTTTTTTTTTACCCTTAAAAGTTAGAACTTAGAAGCTTGCCAAACTTGTATCATACACAAACACACGCAAACACTTATATATATATATATACGTATATATATATATATATATATATATGATATATATATATATATATACTTATATATATATATAATATATATATATATATCATATATAATATTATATATAAATATATATTATATATATATTATATAATATATATATATATAATATATATATATATATATATATATATCTATATATAATAGCCGCCCCTATAACGGGGTCGCCTGCCGATTTCTCGAAGCCGGTTTGAGATATCGTAATGAAACCTTTGTAATGTTCCTATGGTATGTTAATACTGATTACCGGTGGTTTTCAAGTGCTAGGGTTGAATCTAGGGTATCTACCCCCGAGAGCAAGGTGAAATAAGCGGGTTACGCT
>JABUQX010032870.1:0-22139 GCA_015478945.1 Trachelipus rathkii
TATTATAGAGTATATTATAGTAAATTATATATACTATTATACGTTTGTGTACAAATTTCAAGATTCGGATTATAAGTATATGATGGTATTTATTATAATAAATATGTATATATATTAGAATATCGTCCAAAGGGCACAATTATCTAGAGGAAACCCATTTTCTCATTAGGAGTGGGAGGTGAGGTAGAATGAAAAAAGATATATATATATAAGTTATATTGATGTATATTTACTGTATATATTATATACATATATTAATTATTTTAGTTTATATAATTATATTAATATAGTTAGTCTGTTAGTATATATTAAAGATACTTATGTTTATATAAGTGTATATTTTATGTTTTATATTTATATATATAATATATGATATATATTATATTAATATATATTATATTTCTAGTATAGTGATAGGTGAGATTATGTTATAAGTTTAGTGAACTGGAAAGTACAGGACAGTATCGACAGTATTGACAGTATTGACAGTATTGACTGATAAGAACCGATGACTATTAGTTGAAAAAGAACTTTAAAAAATTCTCTGCTGCTCTGAAAGATTTTACACACTAGTATATTAGTATTTATATATGTATATAATATTATATTATCAGTTATATATTATGTGAATACTTATATAGTAGATGGTAGGATTTATTTGTACTATTATAATAGATTTAATAATATATTATTGTTTTGTTTGTGATTTTATCTATATTAGTGATTTTAGAATGATTAGAATACCTATATTATTATATAATATATATATATATATAAGGCTGAAGACAGGAGGGTCAGGGGGTTCAACCTGCCGAAATTATTTTAGCGATCAAAAGATCCAGGCTTTTAAATTAATGAATTGAAAATTTTTTCACTTAATAAAGATAATATATATCTAAAATATTGAGATCAATTAGATCAATAAATGAAATTTAATAGGTAAATAGGGTATAGATGAATGAGGGTTGGGTGGGTGGTTCGTATTAACTGATTATAATACTGTTTATTAAGATAATAATCAATATATAAAGATGAATAATCTATAATATATAAATAGTAACAAGGTGAATAAATTGAAAAGTATTTATTATAAGGTGGGTAAATAAGAATGAAAAGTATTTATATTGATGGACAATGAGCGAGAACATGTTGATAGACCTGTTAATCGACATTGAGTAGGTCAAGTATGGCTGTTCCTCATCACAGTAATAATATTAGACCAGGCGACTATATAAATTATTAAAGATTACCAAAGTTAAGAAAGGTCAATGATAGCAAATTGCGCTACCTACAAATATAGTCTTAGGATAATCGCACTATATAATATAATAGATATATAGAATAAGGAGGAGCTGATAACGTATATAAGTGCTGTGGTAAATGAGCAGGTTCATTCGCTCTTCTTTCAGCTAAATTTTCTTTCTCATAGCAATCTCTAGTCTAGAAACAAACTAAAAATTCTATTAACTATAACTCTAATCCATGGTTCGAGTGTAGCTTTATTTCCTGCTATGTAGTGTGCTATGAGCTCAGTGCCTATATTCGGGTGTGGAAATCCGTATCTCCATAATACGACTTCACTTGTGCGTTACTTTCATTTGCAGAACTTAAAAATCGTTATTGCATGAGGGATACTTCTCACGAAACGAGCAAAAGCTGCTTTCATTCAAAGGATAAGTGTGTGGAGAATCAATAGGGGTCCGGGGGGAGAGTCTGGTTGTGTAGAGTTGGCCGACTATACTCTCCTCTGGTTCTCTTCTACTGACAAAATCTTTCATTCTTCTACACCATTAATAAATCTTCCTTTCCCCTCTTATTCGATCTGTCATGGAAGGTGTGTGAAGAGGGTGGCTAATGGGTCTCTCAACTGAAAAGGGCTAAGGAATCTCTCGGCGCTCCGGTCTCGCTCAACTATATATGAGATTCTCTTATTATAACTGATCTCAATACTAGCACTTTATCCCCTCCCTCAGTGGTGAAGAGTCTCTTCAACATGTCCATAAAATATTCCGGAAAAAAGGAAGCCGCTCTGATCCTTCTACTATCGCGCTTAAGGTCTCCATTGTATTTCTATCCAAGAGTGGTATTGGAAACCTTCTCAAGATCATCACTGTATTAGAGTATTCATCATGAACCCCTCAACTTCTCTCACACGTGATCTCAAGTACGAGCTCTCGTTGACACGAGAAGTCTACTGAAGCGCATAATCTAACATTCCTTATACTAACGATTTATGGTTTTATTTCGCACATTAGGACAACTAGCGAAATTGGTGATGATTGAGGGTGTTATGGACGCTTGACATATCCCAAAGCATTTACAAACAAGATTTGGTTATAGACGTTACACCAGCGTCTACCTCAAGCTCCCTCGCTTTGGGTTTCCTACTTCTCCATATTATGCTTAACTTAATATCTAGCTTCTTATACAAATGCTCAATACGCGAGCTGTTGTGTTGATTGTGCCGATCTTCTTCTTATCTTAATCTAGAGATATAGTTAGTTAGTTCCTCTAGAGGTTCTGTCTTATCTCCTACCTTATCCCTACCTTTCATTAATGATCATCTCACCTTTGCACCTCTAACTCTATACACTCGTATTCCGATGACTATATTATTCTATATATTACTTTATAACTATCATCAAATTCTTACTCCACCTTTTTATAACTTATCTGGAATATGAGCCTCTTCGTCATAATCTATCCGATTTATGATTTATACTCGAGCTAATATATTAGAAATAAAACTTTGATGTACAATTTCAATTATTTATATGAAACACTCAACTACACTTTTACAAATACTCTATCTCCAAAAAAATCTGCTAACTTTGCCTTTACTCATTCTCTATTCGACGGTTTGTCGTCTTCCTGTTGACAATATATTTAACATCACTTGGCCTAACATGAACACAGACAAAATGATTCTATGAAACACTAAATCATCACAATCAAAACGGTTGCTAGGGCGGCCTGCAAGAAACTGGGAAGTTCTGTTCAGACTGTGAGACTTTCCTCCTTTTATCAGTTGCTCGCGCAATACAAAGGTCTCAATTCGCCACTATGGAGTACTAGGAGCTCATTACGATATATCAATGGATTTGAGGGGACAGCGGGCTCTTGGTATTCACACCCGGGAGATAAATACACTTAGAGCGACAGGAGAGTCGAACGTCGACGGAAAAGTGCGTATATAACTATGTTTTCTGTAAGCTTTACATTAAGTTACACACTATGACCTAATCTTTGCGAGATCGAAGTTGATGCTTTATCTCGTATTTCTATAAAGAAGGATTTACGCGTGGACAAGCCTGCGAAGTGCTTCGCAGTTCTGAACTATTCTAGTCGCGTCACCACCACCTTTACGGAACCCTTCGTTCAGCACAGGACTGGAGTAAGGTTTCATTGGCGACAACAAAGAATGAGTTGTGTAGTCTGACATTAGGGTAACTTTCCAGTGCTAGTTTGCCTGTGTGCTGTCACTTCTTCCAAATCCCAACTTCTTTTTATGTAGGAATTCAACGACTTCACCATCTCTCTGTATCTATCCTGTCCTTCATGAATTTTAATGTTCGCTCACAGTTAACCTGCTCCTGCTGCTACCCATGATGCTTAATTTGCGCTAGAGGGTGAACTTTTGAGAGTACCACACCCCCTCCTTGAATAGGCTCTGCCCGTAGAGTTGCGATGCGGTGACAACTGTAAAAAAAGAATCCTTGAATGGCAGAATATGTATAGGGGATCAATGAACTGTAATGCCTCCTATTCCCCCCAATCCAGAAACATCATGTCAGATTATCCAGAAAATCGTACTCTTTTCAACATTACTGCCTCATGATGGCATCATATGTCGCAAACCACACAAATTTTGACCTTTTCAAACTAATTTAACCTTTAGACTTCTCCGTACTCACACACTAATCACAAAATCTAACCATAGCTCTCTAGGGGACTGGTGAGGGTGGGTGGGACAAACTCACTCATCATAATTAGCAAAATTGGCCTTTATCAAAGTGCCTCCTCCGCTATCATTCACTTTCCAAGCAACCATAACACATTTTAATCACGCCCTCACCACTTAGTCATTTTCACCCGTTTCCTTCATCTTTGGTTTCAGTCAAGCGAGCAATTCAATTTGGCTCTTATTCTAAATACACGTAGCCCATCGAACGCTCTCTTCCTCAGTTGTCGTCCTTCTAAGCATTATGATTGTCTGCTGCTGATTCATTTGCTCATTATTACAGATGATTCGATTCATAGCATTTTGTCTCGTGCCGAAGGTAAGAGAGGTGTGCGCTTACTGCCGTATCACTGACCTTTCGTTCCGAGGCATGCGATAAGGTAGTTTGCTCTTTGGGCGAAGAAAGATATGATGGTGTTAGGGGGACAGTTTTCCAAACTCTAGACTAAACTACCGAGTCCTCTTATGGTCACGCTGCTATCACTAGCCAGTACACGCAGGACAAATACTAATGTGGGCAATTTTTTCTCCACTTACATAGGGATATAATAAGGGATAGGGATCTGTAAGATGTTGTCTAGAAGAGGGGTGTGGTATGTGTATATGGTGATTATGTTGTCTGGAGGATGAGTGTGGATATGAACGCATAACAGAAAAGGCAAAACCAATTATGATCAAACATAAGGAACTGTCATAACATACACTATAATATAGCAAAATGGAGGTATTATATATATAATTATAATAATTTATTAATATTATAATATAATTATATAATAATATAAATTATTATATATATATATAATTAATAATATATTAATATATTAAAATTAATATAATATATAATTATATATAATATTAATAATTTATAATAATATTAATTATAATTATATATAATAATATAATATATGAATATTATATATTATAATTATTAGGATAATATATATATAAAATGTTAAATTATATTATTAATTATTATTATATATTATTTAATTAGTTATTATATTATTATTAATGTATTATTAATTATTATTATAATTATTTATTATTATTATTATGTATTATTATTGAGTTTTAATATAATTTCAAAAATTTCTTAATATTATGTGTTACAAATTTAATCGGAAATCAAAATAAAATCGGAACTGAAATTTGCCGATTGATCGATGACGATTTTAATACAACAAATATGAAAGATTTTCCCAGAGACGAATGACGTTAATCGTCCCTATCAACTAATATATATATATAATATAGTATATATAATATAGTATATTATATATATATAGTTAATATAATATAAATGTATATAGTAATATTAAATATTATATTATAAATATCAAAAATCATTTAATTAGGACGCTCACTTATATGGGAATAGCGTATTGAGTATGTGAACATACGGAATTGAATGCACATAAGTTATGTGCTAAAGTAGACGAGAATATATTATAAAACTTAAGAAGAATATTTAAAATGATTTATTTAAGCGTTCAAATATTTCGAATTAAAATCAAAATTACAATTTATAGTATCAAAATTAACTCATATTGAACACAAGAGAGCAGTACAAAAAAATTTTTCTTATCGCACGGTGTCTCTCTATAAAAGTTTTTAACAAGCATATGATGTTTCACTATAAAAGGTGTGTGAAGCAAGAAACATTTAGAAATAATTTTTTAAGTCTATTATGAATAACTGTTTAGTTATGTATTTGGGATTACAATTATTGGAGCTACTTCTAGGTGAATTATGGCCTAGCAGCAAGACCTCTGGAAGAGCTAGGTTGATTCAGAATGTGAAAGCTAATGGAAGAAGATGCTCAACTTCTACTGAAAGGGCGAAAACCTACCTGAGAGTGTTCTCACATCTCGGAGACTGGCGTCGGTACCATTGAGCCGAGAAATGGTCTTGTAGAGTGCTCTAGGGTTAAGTAGTTTCGGGCCAGAAGAAGATGCTGACCAACTGACGAGGGCAAAAGCCCCTCCTGGTGAGTTGTTAGATGATATATATAGTATCTCACATATAATATATATAATATATATATATATATATATATATATATATATAATTATATTAATATATATATATATTTATATATTATATATAAATAAATATATTAAAAATTAATATGTGTATTACATATAATAAAATATTAAATAAGTATAAATATCATATGAGTATATATATAAATATATAGTATATATGATACTATATAGTAATATAGAGTTATAATTAATATATTTAAAATATAAATATATATATATACTATATAATCAAATATTATAATAGTATATATATATATATATATGATATAGATATATATCCCTATAATATATACCTATATATATAATATAGTATTATATAATATGTAGCTATATATATAGTATATATCGATATAGATAAATATATATATATATATATATAATATATATATATTATAATAGACCTTTCATTGGGAAAATTCTACTTAGATCATATTCTTTAACAAGCAAAGATTCTACAACTTTATAATGGCCAAAAAGAGAAGCAATATGAAGGGGCTCAATGTCTCTGGGTAGACTATTTTCAAAAATGCCAAGGTATTCAACGTTGTTCAACATTACCACTAGCAGCAGCAAGATCAATTGGTCTCAAGCCTAAAACAATAAAAAAAAAATTACACACACAATGAATTTCAATAATTTAGAAAAAATTTTAAAAATGGAAAAATATATTTACCAAAACAATTTGTGGCTTTAACATCAGCGCCAAATTCTATTAGTTTTACTACAATATCCTTGTGTCCGAGTCTTATTCAAGCAATTTCTTGACTCAATATTACATGGTCTGAATTGAAATATAATTTCAATGACATTTTGAAAACCCAATGCTGATGCAATGTGCAATAAAGTATTACCATTTTCATCTTCAATGTTAATATTTTCTATATTATATATCTATTTCAAATTAATATATATAATATATATATATTATATATATAATAATGATATATATATATATATAATATATATAGTATATATATATATTATATATATATAAATATTATATTATATATATGTATAATATATATTATATAATATATAATATATCATTTATCTAATATTATATCTAATATATATATATAAATATATATATAGTATATATATATATATATATATTATTATATATATATATATATATTATTATATATATAGTATAGTAATTATATATATGATTATATATAATTATACTAATATTATATATAATATATTAATATATATAATGAATATATTAATTATATATATATAGATTATATTAGGAATGTCACTGATAGCCGATAAAGAAAGAGCGATACCTGATACGTATACTCTATTTTTTTTTTAGAATGCTTTTGCCGATATCCGATACCGATACTTTAATTAATATAATTAAGATAACACAAGTAATAAGTTATAACATTTAGTTGTACTTTGCTTAGCCAACCTCAGCATTGCCATTCCTGTATCAACCAATACTTAAGTCATTTATTTCATATTTGGTGTGCCCAGGTATATTTATTTTATAGAAATTAAAATAGGTATCTTAAAGATAATAAATTGCAAAATATAATATTAATAGCTTTTTTATGTTTGTTGTTATTAAAAAAAAAATATTTCGATATTTCACTTTTTCCCAGTAAGTATTAACAAAGTTCAGCTACTAGCTTTTATGATTTTAACATGATTACAATTTATTAGAAGATTCTTTAACTAGCTACAATATAAGGAATAAAAAATTAATGAAGAAGGACCTCAATTGAAGGACTCTGTCTCGAAAAGACAAAATAAACAAGAGAAACTCTATTATTCAAGAACATTGGACATAATAATTAAAATATACTCCTTTACAGTGAAAATGATATTGATCAAGCAACATGTAAATTCAAAATTCTCAATTGTGAATGCAAAAAGCATTAAGCTTTCACTAGTATCTGCCGAGAGACTGTTCCTTTTTGGGATGTTTACATTCCCACCTTACACAAAAATACGTCTCGGCTCTGACTGAAGGGGAGGAAGTGTAACTATTTGCTTGCAAGCCCTGATAATAATGTGGAAACTCCTTGGCCCATTTTTCATGTCACCCATTGAAAGGATTCTCTTCTGGTAGGCAAGCATCTCTATGTTTTCGCAGAGCTTCATTTCCTCTTTCACAGATGCCTCCTTCACAGATTTGGCAAATTTGAATGATCTTTGCTCCTCAATTGAATGACTTGTCTCTTCAGTTTTTTCGTATGAGGTCCTTGGGTATTCTTTGAAGGTGAATGGAGATCGGTCATGCAATTGTCATGCATGATACTTAATCAAGTTCTTAAACATCTCAAAATCCTCTCCATCTTCGTAGGTTTATTTTGCTGAAAAGCACCATCACCACTACAGTGCTGTTGGCAAGGGGTTGCTGATGAAGGGGGCTCCATTCTGTGAATCTTTTTTTTTTTTTTGTCACGCGAACCAAGCTCCTCGGTTATGTCATTTAAATGCATTCTAGAAGTGGTTTCACCGCGTCGAGAGCCATTCTTGTGGGGTTCAGCTAGCTTAAGGAATTCCTTATTAGAACCTTTTACATATCGAAACTAGATTTATTACAAATGTAGACAAAAAATTTATTTTTGTTCTTTTGATTTTTTTATTGTTTTTTTTTATACAGGTTTTTTAATGCAGATTCCAAATATGTTTTTAGTTTTTCTTTAAGCATCGACCGTTTTATGTTACGATGGCATAAAATAATTATTGGCATCTTCTCATTTTGTAGGGTCGTTACCGGCATCGCATAAGTAAGAGTTTATTGGCCTTAATGTTTTATTTTAATTGCATGCTAAGATTGACTGTATATATGGATTATATAATATATTATATATATATAAATATATAATATTATATATATATATATATATATATATATTATATATATATATAAGTATATATATATATTAATATATAATATATATAATATATATATATATATATAATAATATTATTTATATATATAATATATATATATGATATATATATTATAATATACTTATATATATGCCGATTGTTTAACTACATTCTAGTGCAATGATATAATTGAAGGAAAGGTACCGAAAACTTAAATATTCTTTTATAGATTTTCATGAATGATTAGTATAATTATATAATAAACATTTGTAAAATTGCAAGTAGACAGTTTAAAACGTTGGCAGATTCATTTTGTTATGTGTGTTGATATTATTCTAGTTTCTAAGGCACGGTCCACAAAATTGGTGAAGGAAACCAGTATTGGATAGCGTACAGCTCTACTTGGTATGCTAATGGTGACTAAGATAAGCACTGGCACCTCATTATATGTTGGAAGTTGCAAAACAACCCTAGAAGGAATGGCTAAGAGGCCAAGAAAAGCAATTTGGCTATTCCCAGAATATGTCGAGAGCCAACGAATCACTATGATGACTGTCACTTCTGAATATTACAAAATATGGAAAAGGTAAGGAATGCAATCTGTGCCATTAAAAGCTGCTGGATGCATTTAGAATCTCCAGTACATTCCAGGTTCACAGGGTAAACAAGGCTTTTACCGGGCTATTACCTTCACCACACCTTCTGTAAGTTTTAAAGATTGTGTTTATAAACAAAGTCATGACATATAAAAGAAGAAATGAAAGGTATGTTTCCTCAAATATATGTAGCTAAGCTAACTTTTAATATAGGTATATATTTGTGGTTTTGAGTATTTATCTTTTAAGAGGTCAAGCATAATACTACAGTGGTATATAACATATAGGTGTCACTACAGTATATATAGAGTTTATATATATTATTACTATAGGGTATAACACTATAGATAAACATTCGTATAACAACAAGGTTGGTATCCTTATATATGTATATTTTATATTATAGTTTAATATAGTTTAATATAGTTATATATAGTCATTTACTACGTATATATATATTATATATGTCATATATATATATATGTAGGTGATAGTCACATATATATTGCAGGTTTTTCTCTTTGCTTTTCTAGATGATAACCTCATTGAAACTTGCTTAAATATGCTTTAAACCCTTGAAATTGAAGGAAAAGATAAGCAAAATTGAAAATTAAGCCTGGTGTCTTCAAGCAGCTCTCTACCCAAGATGTTTTAGGAAATTGTAAAAGCCCGATTACAAAACAGCTGATAAAATGCTCATTGATTGTTATAAAAAAATGGGTGCCATATTGTCATTTAAGGTGGCGTTATTTGCAACTGCATTTGGCTTTTTTTCGAAGGAATTTACGGAATGTAGTTGAGAACATTTTTTTTTTTTTACGTGGTCACCACCACTCCACGAGGGCGGAGCCCTATTAAGGAGGGGTGTTACATGTCGTCAGAAGCTCACCAACTACGCAAATTATGCAGAATGATGCACAGACGCAAGCTTTGAAGTCGAGGGAGATTAAATTCAGCGGAAACACAAGAAGAATGAAGAGAATTCCACAGAACAAGGGGGCAAGGAAAGAAGGAAGCACCGAAGAGAACTAGCCTGGATTTACCAATATCCACACAAAAACTCATGCGGCAGACAGGCGCAAACCCTTTGTGCTAAGCGGGGCGTTGCGTAAAGGTGTGGTACGCGAGTGGCATAGTCCTCGAGCACTCTGCCAGCTGGCCGGTACCTTATAGAAATAGAAGATAAAGGACCAACCATCACGCCGCAAAGATAGAGGGTCAGGAGAAGTGGAAAGTACGGAACAGTTTAATAAGTCTTTTTGGCTTTTGACTCGACCAAAAAAATAAAAAAAAAAAAAAAAAAAACACCTAATCAAAACCCTAACCAGAGCCCCCCAGGATATGAGAGCAGTACTCGCACAAGGGCGGATAAGGCCCTTGTAAAGCTGGAGTAACTGAAGATAAGAAGGAAAAAAAGTCTCGGGCAGTCTAAACAGAATCCCTAGTTTCTTTTGAGGCTGCCTAGCAACCGTTGTGATGTGAGTTTCCAAGACATTTTTGTTTCTGTTAAGGCCAAGGATTATATTGTAACAGGAGAGACGAGGAACCGTCGAAAGAGATAGGAAAAGTTTCGAGGTGTTTTTGAGAGGGGAGATTTGTAGAAATCTGAAGTTTTTAAAGAATTAAAGTTCACACAAGGTTGAGACGACCCCTCACGGAAATTCTATCCTGATCTGCGAGAATAGAATCGGAAAGATTAAGACGAGAGGAATATTCTAGAAGTAAAAGAGGGAGCAGAATATTGAAATGAGTTGAAGAAAAAAGGGTCGAGTTCATCGGCAATACGAAATGGATATGAAGTTAAGATGTGGGCAGTGAGAAGATCATAATGAAGATGTAAGAATAAAGTAGGGAGATAATACAGAAGCCCTGGTGATATCACATTACATCAATTGACAGAAAAAGAAAGTGAAAGGAAATTCTGGAAAAATAAGAAGTTGAGCGATTTGAGAGAAAACTAAACATAAGTAAGCAAAAGAAAGAGGAAACCCAAAAGGAAGGAGCTTGGAGAGCAGTGAGCGTGCCATACCCCGGTCAAATGCCTTTGGAATAGTGTCAAGCGCCACCACGCAAAGTCTCCCCGTAATCCCGTAATGGCGGAAAACCATAAATCAGTAAGAATAGGAAAAGAATAATCGCCAAGTAGAACCTCCGAACTGCCGAAGCCATACTAGTGATCAGAACGAAAGGAATGAGATTCCAGATGATTTATAAGGAAATGGGAGTTGAGAATGGTTTCAAATTAGATAGAATACAAGTGAGAGCTATTGGACGAAAGTTGAGAAGGATCAGAAGCGGCTTCCTTTTTCGAACGCGGCTGACATGTGGCGTCTTCAACACTGAGGAAAGTGTTAGTATTGGGACATAGAGAATATAGTATAGTTGAACGAGGGAAAGGGCCATGCACGAAGCATACTGAACTCCCTCAGGCAACATGTGGAGGAATGCACCGGGCCACCCGCCTCCTAACTTTCAATAGATTTCAGGAGGCCCATGGCAACCGATCAAATGTATCAAGACAAAGGCATAGGAAACCTGAGAGGAGAAGGAGGAGCATGAGGAATGCCCAGAATCATTCAGTGTTGAGTTAGAGAAAAATAGTAGGCCAAAGAGTTTGGGCTTTTCAGCTGGAGAATTAGCAACAGAACGTTCCCCTAAGCGAAGTAAGAGGAGGATCTCCAGATTTCTTAGTCTAAGAAAAGATGTGTTTTTCCAAGAGGATATATAATACGTCAGCTGGGAACTAAGAATGTTAGTCGCACTGTTTGATTGAAACCACGATTTGTTCGTCGTAAGAGTATTCCTTGCTAACGAATTTCTAGCTGAATGCAAATTAGCAGTGATATGAGAACGAGAATTTCTCCACACCCGATGCCTGCACTGTCCTAGCCTGAATGGCCAAATAACAAGCACGATCGAACTATGGATTATGAGAAGAGAAAGTTTAGTTCGACAGGAGGAATGAAACCGGCTCATTGCCCATTCATCGATTATAGCTCCAGCCTTATCTGGTAGAAAGCGAAGCGTCGATCCGAGTCAAAGCAGTCATGTCCAATTAAGTTAGCGTAGTAAGCAACGCAAGGTCCCCCAACGGCCCGATCAAAGTGCCTAAGAAAACGCGTAGGGCAGGATGGATGCTTTGGAGAGAAAGTATAGAAATTAAGAGATATAAGTGTTGTGGTCAAGATTTACTAATAGTAGCGAAGGTGGTGTATTTTATAAGAGAAGACTGTAGTGTGTGATATACATAGGTCCAAGCTGGTATTCAAAGAATGGTTGGGACGAATCCGGAATTGTGGTGTGGGTTCTTTAATTAGTTTGCTCCAGATCGGTGGTGAAAATAACTAACGCCTGATTCTGCTCCTCTCCACCTAATCAGTTGAAGAGGCCCCAGGCTCACATGTCGAGTTGTTGGTGTACAGTTGAAATCCCTAAAAAGAAGACCTCAGTATTTCGATAGAAGAATAGTAACATGGTGAAGATTTCACGCAGTGATAGTTAGACAATGGGAAAGGTCGATACCAGGGACGTGGGAAGTGCCATGATGGTATTATATGTAAGTTTGATAGAGAAGCCAAATCGATTCACAAGGGAGAAAAACACGATGATCAAAGCACTTTTAAATGCAAAGTAAACATGTTTTCGGCTTATTAAAAAGCATTGACTTTAATATTTTTATATAATTATTATTATCTTTCAAGTAAAAAGTCTTTTAAGTTACTGTCTGTAAATTTTAACTTTCCAATAAAAAATGTTGCAATCCGGTACCTGACAATGTAAGCTTTTAAACAAACCTTTAAAAATTCCAAAAAACTAAATATTCGAAAAACTCTCAAAGTGATTGGATGATAAAAAAAAACAAGAAGGGTCCATTTTTGTGTTCTAGCTTTCAAAAATATATAAAAGATTCATCAAAAAAATAAAAGAAAAACATTTTTTGTGTTCCATAGTTGTTATTGAATCTGAAAATTTCTTATATAATTCTTCACCCAAAAAATAAGAAGTATATCGGCCAAGTATCGGCCAAATTAACCGATACCGATACCCGGATACCCCAAAAAAGCCGATACTTACCGATACTGATACCGATACTATCGGTTAGCATGTCCCTAATATATATATATATATATATATATAGTATATATATATATATATATATATATATATATATATAATATATATAATATATATATATATATATATTTCTTAATATACTATATATATTTAATATATATATATATATATATTAGTATATATATATATATTTATTTTCTCAACATGCTTAGTATAATTGACTGGGATAAAGAGTTTAAAGACCAAAACTGTTTTATGATGTGGGAACATTTTAAGAAAATTTTGATGAATATTCAGTCAGTATGTTTTAAAGATAAACCCATTAAGGTAGAAAAGAGAAAACTTTTTTGGTGGAATAGAGAGACAAGACTGAAAATCAACGAAAAGCGCAATGTTTTAAAAATTCAAGGGTAGTAATAGGGAGGATGATTTAGAAAATTATAGGGAAAAATAATTTTATAGTGATATTTTAAATTAAGAGGTGGCAGTCACCCCCCCCCCCCAAAAAAAAAAGACAACAAAAATATTAACATGAATATCTCCGTAAATATTTCATCAAATTAAATTTCCTCTGCAGGGTAGACAGAGTACATCAAGGCGAAGGTAATAGTACAAGTCCCATGTAAATTGGTCAAGTATAAAGGAAATGGGACTAAAAAAAGTTGTTTGAGTCATGTGAATTAGGCCGACTTATTTTTCCGGTACTCAGAGAAGAGCAATTTTGTGGAAGATTTTGGCGACACTTTTTTTTTACTTTTTGCTAAATGGATAAGTCCTTTTAGGACAAATAATATAAATGTTTGTATAGAAATATATATATATAAAAATATATATTTAAAAAAGAATTGGAGAACCGTTAACAGGGATTCTATAACTAGAAGGTATCCCATTACCTTATTCATCAACATCAATTATGTGCACAATCTCTAAGAATTAATAATGAGTTGAAAAAAGTAACAAAATGTGTTAGTTTTGTTAAAAATAGAGGGTTGAACAACAGAAAATTTAAAAACATTTTGAAATATCTCGAAGCGGACTATGGTGTATTGTACTACTGGGAGGTTCGCTGGTTAAGCAAAACGTCCATGCTTAAGTTCTTTATATGAACTGAAAATTGAAGTGAAACTCTTCATGGACGTTAAAGGTAATTAGAGACCCAAAAGTGGATTTGTGATTTTGGTATTATATGGTGTGTGAGGTTCTTGTATTTGAGTTAATGTGATTTTGAATACCCTGTATAAAAAATCTGAATAAAGTTAAAAAAAATAAACAAAATGTGCAAATTAAATTTCTTTTTTTTTTTTTTTACTATAAAATTAAGAACTTTTTTTATCCCTTACAATAAAATATAATATAATATAATAAAACAATAAAATGATCTAAAAGTAAACATTTTTGTCAGTTGTAATTTATTCTAATTTTTTTTTTTAATACCAAATGGAAGAAGTGACGAATAACTAATTGTCAAGGAACTTACACCTGGTAAAAAATAATTTAGCTTGCTAATTTTTCTCCAATAATGTTAAAATTTTCACATATAGGTAACTTTTAAATAAAAAAAATTAATTAAAATGTAAAAACAAGGGCACTAAAGGATAAAAAATTATACTTATTTTTCCAAAGAAGCTTTATTTATTTAAGATTATTTAAGAAATACCTATAATGCAAAAGCAACTACCTCGCCATAATTATATCTTAATGTTGCAATTCAAAAAATAGAAAATCACACCCTTTCACCTAAAAGCTTCTTTTATCAGACAGGTTTTAACATATGAATTGTACTTATTACTTACAACTTAGTATACTCACTATATAGGTATATGCTAACCTAACTTGTGTAACATAATTCATGATTAAACACATACTACAAGAACTGAAGTATGGCAGGCTTTTAAAACTGATGAATTTGTCCTTTTAAAATTGGTATTGTTTTCACTTGTACAGAAAATTAGACTATCTGGAAATATATTTAAATTGATTTTTTAGATGAAAAACAAATTTTAGCTTTTTTCAGAACAATTTGAATCTCTTCAAAACATGAGGTTTTTAACAATTTTACAAATTGGAAACCTTCAAGTTCAGGCATAAAAACTATTTTTCTATCCCCCCTAAACAACCTTTCTCATTTTTTACCCATTAATTAAAGAGTTGGAAGATCATATTTTCACTACAACATATTAGATACTGGCATTTATACAACATACGGTGCACTGAGCGAACCATAGAAAAATATATTGATAGTGCTATCGATAGTAAAAGCTATCAATAGTTTTTCATCATTAGCCTAAATGAGCTTGTGAGAGGGAATATATATATATATATATATATATATATATATTATATATATATATTATATATATATATATATAATATATTATATATATATATAATAAATATATATATAATATATATTATATATATTATATATATCGGTATATAATATATATATATATTAATATAGATATATATATATATATATATATAGTATAATAATATAGTATATATATAATATCATATATATAATATTATATATATTAATATACCCAGTATATAATATATATATCTATATATATATAATATATCTAATAATATATATATAATATATAAAATATATATATTATATATATTTATATATATATATATATATATTAAAGTAGCTAGCTTTTGCTACTTTCAAAATAACTTTAATATGTTGGTTAATTGAATTACAAGAATAAATTTAGCTTAACAATTCTATTTTTAACATTAATACAAATAAAATTTGGTTAGTTGTATGAATATCTTTCAAAGGGCTTGATGATAAGTTCGAGGTTGATGATTCCGGTTGATTTCTTAGGAATAAATGACACGAAGATCTTCATAACTTGTTTATTCGTCTAAAAATAGATTAGGAAACGAACCTGCGGAACAAACCAGTGTTAGTACCGGTATATGTTATTAATAAAGATCTACAATAATAATAATAGAAATTATAATAATAATAATAATGATAATAATAATAATAATAATAATAATAATAATAATAATAATAATAATAATGATGGTAATAATAATAATAATATAATAATAAAATAATGATAATATATAATATAATGAAAATGATAATAATAAAATAATAATGATAGTAATATTTTAATTCTATTGACAATCCGAAATTAATGAAAGTTTTTATGTGAATTATTTTTAAAGAATTAGATATAACCAGTTTGTTGTTGATATAAATGTCAGCATGATTTTAGAAATTTAATTTTTACTTTTGTAATTGAAAAACAGCTATGTGTAAGTAAAATTTTCTCGGTAACAAAAAATTGACTCAATAAATAGTATTTGTAATTAACAAAATAAAAACATTAAAAATACAATAAAAATATAGGGGATCACTATAGATACCTTCAACTGTCCTCAAGAAGACTGGAAACGCACCGGTTTTAATAGCGACGCCCAAATCGCGAGGTAGAAGGAACTATAGTAGGCGAAGCAGGATATATGATAGAAGAAGAAGGAGAAGAAACAGACACAGAGAAGAGGAAACTTCACAAGAGGGAACATCAGGAGAAAAAGGTAAAATATCAGGAGGTAAAGCAAAATCAAGGACAGGAGGTAAAATCGGAGGAGGAAAAGACAAAGAAGGCATATGATGGAAAACAGAGAAGGAAGTAGTACGCAAGTAATAGAAGGACTAGTAGAAGTATATCTTTTAAAAGGGGACTTGTATGTAGTGTCCAACAGCCTCGTGTAAGGGGAGTAGGAAGACACAGGATACAAATTCTTGAAGAAAAGATGGAAACAAGGAGGAAGAGCCAATGTCAGAATCATCATCCAACATAAGAAGATCATCAAGAAAAATTATCTAAAAACCGATTATCCAGAAAGATCAGATCAAGAAGAGTCAAGGAAAGGGCAGTGTTAATACGTTCAAAAGGCAAGAACATTTTCAACACGAAGTCCGCATTTTTGAATTGTGAAAAAAAATAGTCGGCGTCGAAGAAACAAGTATAAGACGCTAGTATAGGACGTAGAGGTTGTAAAAGGAAAAACCGATGAGAGTCCATGACGAATAAATATGTGAGTAGCCAGGAATCTAAAGTTCTTTGGTGTTAAATGTTTTAAACAGCAGTAGATTTGGGAGACGAGGCAGGGAGGAGAAGAGAAGATAATAAAAGATAAACATTATGAGACGAGCTTAGAGAAGAAAAAGAAGGATAAATAACATCAATTGAATTTCAATAGAAAGAAGAAAAAAAAATAATCACAAACAGGAAGACGGAAGGGTAACCATAGAGACTAGTTCAGGTCACTGCAGAAAAGATTTCAATATCTTCCTTAACACGAGAGACCGAAGACCAAGCAAAAACAAGAGAAAGATTCTCCACCCAATGTTGTGGATTAGGGGCGCATCGCAAAGCAGCCTTTAATTGGCGATGAAGGCGCTCGACAATAAGAAATTTCTTGAGGGTGTAAGTTACTGGAATGGATTATATTCAAATTATCCAAGGAGAGATAAGAATCCACGCACCAAAAGATGGGAAAGGAAAATTGTTGGGAATCCATCTATCAGTGACAATAGAGAAGGAAACACCTAAAGAGCCACCCAAGTAGTAAGAAATGCCGTAGCAATATTTCCGCAGTAGGAGAAGAAAGAGGAACAACTTCAGGCCAACGAGTATACCTGTCAACCATAGTCAATAAATAAGTAAATAAATAAGTACACCCACGCGAAGGCGGAAGAGGGCCGCAAAGATCAAGATGAAGACGATCAAAACGACAAGAGGGTAAGGAAAATGAACCTAAAGGAGGTTTAGTATGTCTATGAACTTTGGTTTTTTTGACAAGCAATACATGAACGAGCCCAAAAAGAGATGTCAGTATGCATGTTAGGTAAAAAAAAACGAGAGGATAAAAGTTTTTGAGAACCACGAATACCAGGAGGAGAAAGAGAATGAGGGAAGAAACCTGTTTTCGAAAAGCAGAATATGACAAAAGGACGGACTCTGCCAGTAGAAATGTCACAAATTAAAGGAACAGTAGAATCAGGTAAAGAAAGAGTTTGAAGTCTGATAGAAGTATCAGCAGGAAGAATAAGATCCTCCCCCATTTGAGCAACCGGACATAGAATAGCAGAGTAGTCCTAATCGTAGGCAATAGGCGTAAACTCGCATTTTCACCTGGAACGAGATAAAGCATCGAGCACTAAGAGTTTGATCACGACCAGGAATGGTGACGAAAGATCAGTAGTAAGATTGGGCTATACAATTACCAGATAGACGAAATTCACGAGGAGAAAAGTGTAAAGAAACAGAAATAATAGCAGAAGTGAGTGGTTTATGATTCGTGAGAACATTAAAACTGACGACCTTCAAGAAAATATCTAAAGTAGTTCTAATTGAAGAAATACAGCAAATACTCACGCGACCATAAAAGTACTATAAGCGGAGTGACAGCAGCGTGAGAAGTTTCTGGTTAATAGAACAAGACGAGAAGGAAGCCAAGGATAACCATGTTTTGCAGTTTGTCTCTAGTGAAGCTCCTACAGCATTAATCACTGGCGTTTCTACAAATAGTGCTCGAGTTTCCATGCCCGTGTTCAGGAAAAAACAAGGAGAGTCGTTGTTTCGCAATGAGGGAGTTTTACTCTGTTCAAGAAGCTCTCACAACAGCATCAATCCAATTAACATTGGTCGAGCTGCCGCCGACGACCTTTGAACAAGTCAAAGCAGTACTGGAGCTCATAGATGGCAAGCAGGCCTTGGGGTGGAGGAAAACGACGATAAAAAATTAGGGAGACCTAGGTAAGTTTCACGAAGATCTTTCTGAGGTGATAGGGAGAGGATAAATCTACTGAATCAGCAGAAACACGATCCAGGGTAGTGGATGAAAGACCAGAAGAAGAAATTTTATGGCCAAGAAAATGAAAAGAAGCAGCACCCTATCTTGAAGACTTCTTCGAAATTTAACGAAGACCAAAGCCTATATAGAACCTTTCAGGCTTTAATAACAGCTGATAATATGTTTTCTTCATCCACTGACAAACCATTATCTTGTACAGGTGAAAATGTAAGTCATCATACAAAATAAACCCCGTAAAACATGATCTATCAAACGTTGGAAAGTAGCACTGGCATTACGAAAACCAATCTTCTAAAAAGGTTAATACATTAAAAATGTTTGCCACAGGAGGTTGCAATAAAGTTTTACGGACGATCATGCAGGATCAAGAATTTGAAGGAAGGCAGATTTTAGGTCAAGAGAAGAAAAAATGGTGCAATTCCAATTTAGGAAGTAAAATCATGAAAAGGTGAGGATAGAATTATAGTTAATCATGCAACTCAGTTTTAGAAAATTTAGTAACCGTATCCCAACAAAACGGCGAAGTTACGAAAAGAAATCTTGTGCCCTTTTTTATAAACAAATGTGAAAGCGGAGAAGACGTAAGGAGTAAAGTAGATGCAGAAGGGGAAACAATACCCTTTTTCTTCCAGAAGCATGTCAAATTCAACCGCCGCAATGTCTTAACATTTCTTGGAGAAAGTCGTTGCGAAGCACTTGCAAAACAGGAGACTACCCTTAGTTGGTCTCAATGTAATGCATTACATTGGTGAGACGCAGGAGAAAGATTAAAAATAGGCTGGATTAAGTCAGAAAATTGCAGAAATGCAAATAGTAGACCGGTCGAAAAGAGGAAACAGAGGTAGGATATCAGGAAAGAATGATACAGAACGTCAAAATAAACGAATAAATAGAAGAACCAAAAATTCAAAAGGCGAGAGTCAGCATTAGCACAAAGAAAGAGAAGTAGTGGATAGTGAAAAGTTCGATACTATTGGCCATGTCAATAAAAATATTGAAATGACTTAAAAAATCAGCACTCAATGCTGTTTGGTGTAACATCGGATCTCAAGAGAAAAAGTCCAACGTAAGTATGAACACAGTAAACGACAGCAGTCCAATAGATAAGAGAGTAAGGCAGGTTGTTTCACAAATAGAACAGCAAATGCTAAGAAATACGAGTTTAGAACTGGCTGTCTTTTGATAACAATCTTCAGGAATAAAAGTCAGATTCAAAATAGAGAAACTAATGCCCGAGTCAATAAGGAAAAACCGTTAAGAATCACCATCAAATATACGTAAAAGCGAACCTGGAAGGACAGCATTAACTTCAGGAATAGAAACAGAAGAAAGAATCAACAGAAATAGGAACAGAAGGAGAAGCCGTTGTAGTAGCAATTTACCCCTTTTGTTTTTATGTAAGACTCGGGGAACGAAGATGTAATAGAGAAACAGTTAGGGGCGTATGGCGATGAAACTACGAGCAATTGGCATTGGAGGAAATTGACCTAATGGGAAGAGCAGAGAAAACGATCTACGAATCCCAAACCATCTAACGCGAACCGAGGAGGAGTTCCCTGAAGAGAAGTTTGTAGATTTAAAATTACAGGGGAGGAAAGAATGATTTGATTCAAAGAGAAAATATAAAAGAAGCGAAATCTTGTAAGTATCTTGACAGTTATCGGGGAAAGAGGACTTAATAGTGACATCTCTTAGAGAATATACAAGTAAAGCAGCTGTATAGAAGCGTTCAATAAATTGCTAAAGTATGTGAGTGTGCCGTTACTGAAAAAGAAGACAATTTTTGATACATCCTAACACAGATATTATTGCATGGAGCAGAATGTTTGACAACGATTGTTAAAATTAGAACCAGAATAAAAGAGCAACGCTGTAAAAATGCAGAAGAGATGGAGGTTGAGAAATGAGAGAATTAAGAGAAGAAAAGGACCTAGTAGTAGTAAGGTGCCTTGGGTATCGGAAAAGAAGAGGTGAGCAAAACGTGTTGGGAGTGAAATTAGAATACAAAAGAAGAGATGGAAGGATGAAGTAGAGAGAATGCTTTGGGATGCTTGATGCTCTTAACTTGGAGGAGTCGAGAAGGATCAACTTCTTCACAAATAGAAGGAATTGGGGAGCGAGGCTGAACCTACTGACATGACAGACTGAAGTACCTACAACAGATCTGAAGTAACAACTAAGGCGCTACAGTGGCTCAATCAGTAGAGCGACTGAATCGCATGGCAAGGGCTCGGGTTCGATTCCTAGTCCGGATCCTAGGAAGAAATTACCTAGAGAAGTTCTCCTTCTAGAATAGGACTATGCCCTTGAGGTTTTAACTTTTATTTAATAAAAAAGAGGAAAAAATAAAATAAAAATAAAATATAAAAAAAAAAATAGCTTTTTTTAAATTATAAATTTATTTCCAAGAAAAAGAATATTCCAATCAAAATAAAAAATAAAAATTAGTGTCCGAATAAAACAAATGAAATAAATTTAATTTCTAAGGAATACAAATATTTCCCAAAAGAAAAAAGAAAATTGTTTTTCTTGATAAAAAGAAAAAAAATGAATTTTATTTTGAAATAAAAATATTTTAGAATGTAAAAATAGAATAAATTTAATTTATAAATGAAACAACAAATTAACTAAATAAAATAATAAATATTTTGGAAAGCCCCAAACGAACGGGAAATTTAATTTTAATAACAAGGGCTAATTTAGATTTAAATGACTAAATGGAGGCTGAACAAGAGAGGGGGAAGATGTCTATAGAATGAGGGA
>JABUQX010032871.1:0-2500 GCA_015478945.1 Trachelipus rathkii
TTATTATATTAATTATCTTATATGATATATAGTAGGAGTATAGTTATAGTAGTGAGTAGTAGTTGATTTACTTATATAGTTTGGTTTGTTAGTGGTTGATATTATACTATTATTATATATATATATTTATTATTTTATTGATATTATTTTATTCGACAGTTCTTCTTATCTCTTCTTCATTTGTTTATATTATTTGTTGTAACATTTACTACCTTAACAGTGTAAACCGACACTTTGCCTTGTCAAAGCACAGCAGAGAAATTATACTTTAAGAAACTATTGTTTACACTACTGGGGTATATTTATTGAAAATCCTTAACGTGATTGGGAGAGAATATTTGGAACTGTTGGATTTTCGATATTTCAGTGGAATCCTCTATTATTGGATGCTATTGAAATGCATTAGAAAATTGTCTAATAGAAATATCTATTTTTTATTCATTGCAGGCCTGTGGTAATACTTTGAGTTTAATTATTATTTTTTACGGTGACTTGTAATTTGCGTTAGTTCTTTTTGGGTATGATTATTTTATTCATTATTATGGTGATGTTTCAGTGTGGTGTATTGATTTTTTGAGTGTATTATTATTATTATTATTATTAGGTTTGAGTATTATTATTGTGATTATTTATTGATTATTATTTTTATTATTATTAATTTTTCATTTGTGATTATTGCATGTGTTATTTTTGATTAAATCTCAATTAACTCCTTTCTTTTTTTTCTCCTCTGCCATATTAAGGTTTATAGCCATAATACTTTATTTAATTCTTCTCGATGAGAGAATTTGATCTAGGTACGAACCTCGGAACTCGACCATCATCCGTTTCCGATATTTTCGGTACTGTTAGGTGTATAGCATGGTGTGTTCTCAATCTTTGGGGTCTACTTTGCCCAAATTTTTATTTTATTTATTGTAAAGGTCTTAGGCCCCCCACAAGATGTGTAGGTAAAATTTATATATATGCTAGTTGTGATATAGTTGCTCAGTTATTATTATATATGTTATTGGTGAGTATAGGTTATATTTTTTAGTTATGTACCGTTTATTTGCTATATCATTCGTACTATAATATATTAGGTTTATTTATTTCTTAATAATTCGTATATTGAGTTTTATATATATTTGGTTTTTTTTTAATTATATATTCTTTTAATTATCTATAGTTTTATTAATATAGTGTTGTATTTGGGTATTATGGTATATGGTTGGTATATAGGGTATACTTTGTTCTTTACGTTGGTATTTATGTTATATATGAGTGAGATAGCTAGTTATATATAGTTATTAGCTATTATTTAGTATTATGTATTTTGATGTTATATATATAGATTTTTAGTATTTTTTATAGTTATTGTAGTTAATGTTAGGGGCTGGGTGACGTTCCGTATTTTTTGATGTATTATCTTTAGATAACATAATGTCATGCGATGAGTGTGAACGATTATCTTTTAGGGGGCTTTGTGTAGGATTTGTGTAGTAATTATTTGGATAAGGTTTAATGATGAAGGCAGGTGACGCATTGTTTGAGTTGTGTGGATGTGGAAGTATTAGGACGTGAGTGAGAATAACTGAAGTACGGGTTTGAGTATGTGTTGAGTCATTGTGGAGAAAGGAATGGGGATGATAGTGGCGCACGGTGGGTTAAGTCGGGCTGATATGGAGTCGTGAGTGTGGTGCTGGGAATTCGACTGCACTGGTGAGAGGCCCTGTAAAAAAGTTGGATCGAGTCATAAAGGAATGGCTGTAATGGAGAGGAACGTGATGTTGCAGAGGCGAGATAAAGGTTGCATAAAAGGATGAATTGTTGGGGTTTTGTAGGGATGGGTTAGTTTGTTGTGGGCTTTTTGCCAGGGGATGAACCGCCAAGTCTGAGGCTGGTGAGATACCTTACAGAGGAAGTCCCGTCGCAGTCTGCGTGAACGCCTGCATTTGCTGAATTTTTTTATGAATTTCGACGATTTCTCACGGGGGGGTATGGGAGATATTTTTGGGTCATTTCTTCGTACTACTTTTCTGTCTGGTGTAGGGTTGTTCCGACACCTCAGCCCCAACTTGGGATAGGGAGAAGATAATATATATATTATATTAGTATATAGTATATAAGTAATATATTATAATATTTATTTATATAGTATTATTATATATATATATATATATATGATATATATGATATATATATATATATATTGATATATATATTAATATATTATGTGTGTGTGTGTGTATGTGTGTGTGGTGTGTGTGTGTGTGTGTGTGTGTGGTGTTGTGTGTTGTGGTGTGTGTGTGTGTTTTGTGTGTGTGTGTGTGTGTGTGGTGTGTGTGTTTTGAAATTTATGGGAAGTCCTTTGAAAGAGTTTGTTGCTAATGATTTTAAACAATAATTTTGAATTAATTGGTTAAATTACGTGTTGTAATGTCGCAAATTCATCGTGGAAGAATATTGTCCTGTAATTAAAGTACCCGTAGAGGCGTAGATGATACTCTAATTAATAAAA
>JABUQX010032872.1:0-28856 GCA_015478945.1 Trachelipus rathkii
GGGAGAAGGCTAAAAAGAATTTACAACTACTTTAATAGGTTATAGACTAGATAATAAAACTAGAGATTGCTATGAAGTGAAATTTGACTTATACAATAAATTATTAAAAAAAAAAGAAGATGATATTATATATTATAATTTATATAATATATAATATATATTATATTATATATGAATATATTATATATATATTAAATATAGTTATAATATATATGAATAAATAATAATAGTATAATGTATATGAATAATATATATATATAATAATAATATATTATATAGATGATGTATTTAATATATATGTAGTGCCAAAAGCGAAACATAATATATGTACCACAAAATACCTTATATTTATTGATTTCCACTTTAAAGGAACTAAACTTACTGGAGTATTATATATCTTAATAGGGTAGGGTTACGTATACTATAGTATAATAGTGAGGTAGCTTGCCCATCTAACCACCGTTCTTATCCTAGTACGTTAGGTATAATGAATACTACTTTATAACATAGGTATCCCTATTATAGTTATACTATACTATTTATATATTATATAAGGCCATATGACCCCTTGAACCTATTATATCGTGAATCGGCCGTGATGACACCTTCTATATATTTTCGGCGGAAAATGTTTAGGTTTATGTTACCAAAGCTGTATGGGTGGTAACATTAGAAAATGTCTACAGAAAAAATGTTGAGGCGCGGACTTATACAGGTGAGGAGAAGCTGATCAGGAGGAAGTGACAGGAGAGGCGCCTAACTCACTAAAAAGAGATTATTAACACACAGACAACTTAATGTAGTGAAATAAAGGAATTATAATATGCGAATATATATAGGTGTAATATATGGGTAAAATAGTAAGTGTTGTGAGGTCAAATATATAAATGGTGCCATTAGAACGCGTACTGATGTTTAGCACAGTTAAGATGATCAGTTAATGCTCAGATAGCGAAACTCATCAATAGTTTTTGTGCATATAAGAATGAGCATTGACCTCGGGATTGAGGTGAGCAATTTGATTTGATGGCACCTTGTAATCCAACAAGAGAAAATAGGAGGAAGCTATTTAGCAGAGTCTTCTATCAAAACGAAAAAATTTAAGGTTGAAAAGTGCAAGGGGTTATTGTCGATGGACAACGATAAAGGGAGAACGCCTCTAATTCCTTGATATGATTCTGAGTTCTGAATGTAGAGTGAACGGATTTTCAGTCTAGGGCAAGATACAGCTCACTCCAATGGAGCCTCTGAGGATGGTCGGGGGGAAGTTTGAGGGAGACTAATTTTCATGAGTGGAATAACCAAAAATGTTCCTAAGTTGTTGTCGGATGCTCTTTTGATTTATTTAAAAGAAATATTTGAAATATCTCTAAGAGTGATTAGAATCATACATAAGCACAGCGGTGCGCGAGGTGCGGTATAAGGAAAATGAGATAGAATTTATGGTCTAAATAGCTATACGGTGGGATATATTAATTTTCGTGGTAAGAGAAGAGTAACTTAGTTTAGGGAAGTATTTAGACCTTCTTGTAAACACAAGAGTTGACCTAAGTTAAGATAATATACATACATAGATAGAGGTGGAGGATAATATTATAGATAGTATAATACTATTATATATGGGAAGTGAAAAGGTATATTGATGGTGTGTAAGAAGAATTGTGTGAAGTAGTTGGAATGTGTTTTAACAAGTCAAATGGAGGGTTAGTAATGGTTACGGATTTCATTTATTTATCTAAGTATAAATAAGTGTATGGGGCGGGATGGAGAGGAGAGTAGACAAGGAAGTAGGTATAAATAAAGTAGAGAAGTGAAGTATTAAGTTATATACATAGACATATAGTGTGATTAAAGGAGGTACATGAGATAGCGCTCTTATAGTCATTTAATTTACATTCGGTATAGATAATTTAGTGAAACAATATTAAATACAGCTTTAGCTATATAGTAATTACAAATTACTGTGAAGTCAATGAGTGAGTAGCAATAGGTAACATGATAAGAAGTGAGTTAATATGAATATGCAAAGGAAATGGGTGATCGTAGCTAAATGCATCTACTGTATACGTGGTAGTATAAATTTACACAATAGTGCCGGCATGCTAAAAGAAATTATAGAGGAACGAGAATAAGTGGAGTAAAATAAAGTGTCAACGTTAACTAATATCTTTCTTCTTAACTATTGTTAAAAAAAAAATAATACTGTTAAGTTTAATAAACTACGGAAAAAGTGGACCGTTGCCTCCATAATAACATTAATAAATTATATTCGAGTAAGATAGAGGAATTCATTATTTTTCATAAGAATTATTGATTGGAGGCATTTTTGAAAAGTTTAGGTGCAATTCAAAGAAAAGAATAATTTTAATGCTTTCAAATTATCACAAAACGTGAGGATTGTAATCGGAGACAGTAACAGTAAAGGAACCACCGGAATATAGTTTCTGATTTTTGTACTTGAATATATGTTAGAAAGATCTTATTCCAAAAACTACCTGGCACTATACGGAACGTTCTCAGAAAGTTCTGGCAAAAAAAGTGCCAAAGATTAGCTACATATAAAAATAAAGAACTTAAATAAAAAAAATTATTTAATAATAAATATTAGATGTGATACTTATTGATATAACTGATAAAGGAGGTATAGAGAGTGAGTAGATAAGAACACTTATCGAAAATACAACTCAAAGAAACATTAGATAGTATATAGTGATTGAAGCTGAATTATTGGTGAGTAAAGTTATATTGAGTGATCATAGTACTATATAAGAAGGAATAGTTTATTTTGAGGTGGAGAGGGTATTAAGAGAAGTTAAGTGAATAAGGTAGTAAGGAAAAGTAAGATGGGAACATCGCATGGGATAGATTAAAATTGACGGGTGAAGATCAAGAGCGAGGCGAAGGATAGATAGTTGAGGATTATGGAATGTGAGAATTAAAGCGTTATTTAATGGTAATGATGAGCCAAGATTGGAGAACCGGTTAAGAGTACCTTATAATATACTGGAATATAATATTATATATTATTAGTTCTAATGGAATAATGGAGATAAAATAGGGTATGGTAGGATAGATAATAAATAGGGGCATAGAAAAAGTATAATATTATTTATATGTGAGGTATTGAGTAATAGATTATATGCGTAGCAGGTTGGTCATAAGGATGAGTCAGCTGAGGGTACGAGAGATTGTTCAGAACAAGTATGCATTTAGACAGAAGAGTAGAAGTGTGACGGGGATCAATTAATACTTTGTACTAGTTAGAAAACAAAAGGATGTAGAACATTATAGGAAGAAGACGTATAGAAGATTAGTATTTGGAGTGGAATCATTACTCAACAGTACTTAATATATTAAGGTACAGAGGTAGAAGCTTATGATGCATGTTTAATAGTAGTATAAATATATTAGTGTTTAGGTAGGTAGTATACCTTCTGATGGACAAAAAGTATTTTAGATTAATATAAGTGATATTGTCATATATATATTATAGACTAAAAAATTTACTATGATTGTCTCAATGTTTAATTAAGTTTGATTCGGGTATTAATATGACGAATTTGATACGTTGAAGTGCGTGTATTAAAGTATTACCCCTTTCTTGTTTATGAGACTTTAGTCAATTTGTCTTAAGATTATTAGAAGGATAGGTTACATATAAGTATAAAAACTTTTAACTTGTACGAAATATATGTAGAGTAATGCAGAGACAAGTATTAGTATTCATATGTATACACTGAGGATGCTGAATTATCTTGAGTTGTCATACATTACCCATATAAATACACTAGGGACTCATATTGTTAGAACTCTTTAAAAAAATTTTATACAGGGTACTGTGTGGCGTAAGCGAGAGACAATATGATACTAGTGAGAATGAATTCATAGAGCACATTTAGCAGCTTGTCCAGTAGGGAGTACTGAGACAATAATGGCAGAGCATGCGGGGCTTTGTGAAGGGAACAACACGGTGTTCTTATATACTTTAAGGAACTTTACGTATGAGTGCGGAGGTTGCAGTGATTATATTAATCACACTCAGCTACAAAGAAAAGAAATAAGAGCATCATTATTGAATTTCTTACGATTCAAGTTCCATTCAAACTTGGAGTCAAGGGCATTGTAATTATTTTATAATTATGTGATTATTGTAGTATGTACATAAAAGTAAAGAAACTACTCCAAAACAAAATATTAAGCATATATCTTAAATAAAATATATGAGTTAATCGTTCATTCCTAATCAAGATAGTTTCGTTGAATTTTGAAGAACATGACTAGATTTGCGCTAATGTTTAAAGTATTGCGTTGGTTAGTTTTCCGTATATGTCACAATTACAGACTTTATATTAAATGTTTTAATATTATATGGGTGAAGTCTAATTTTTTATCTGCAGACAATGTAGCGATAGAACAAGTACATGTTATCACTTTTAATTTTTTTCTTAGATTTTTTGGAACGAGTGTTTTTTTATTTAGATATCTTATTAATTGATCGGAAAAGAATATAAAAAAAACATTAAGCAAAGAGTGGAAAGAGATTGAAATTTTGATAGAATATCTGATGTATAGTATTTGCAGTTGTGAGAGAAGTTGAACTTCAATCTGAACGAATGTTGTACATAAATTTATCTGTATGAGGGAACGAACATAATAAAAAAACGCATCTTTTGATTTCTCAAGGTTTGTTACATTTAGCAAGTATGTGCATTAACATAGTATATTAATTTTGGCATTAATATATAGGTTAACATAAATTATATTATTCATGTGTGATTGGACATTATTTGATAATGCGGGAGAGTGTTGAGATTTGCTTCAGATCACGGCGATATCTCTCGCTTCACAAAAAGAAATAATAAGAGAAATTTTATCATAACTGCCTAAAATGACTCCGTGGAAGATAAAAGGAATATAGCGATTTCGGTGTGTTCTCAAGGTATAATAAATAACTCGTGCCGCGTAAATGCCTCGAACAGGGTAGAACGAAACGAGAGTGTAGAGGAGTTCGCCACTATGATATACATAAGAATATAATAATAGTTAGCTCAGTAATAATAAGTAAAGAATGCGTGGGGGGTTATAATTAGAGGTGTAGTACTAGTGATATTTAGGCCTATCATAACGGGCATGGAGTAGATTAAACTCTCTTATTGTATACATAGACGAATTAACCTTATATAAGAGGGAGTATAGTGCCTACGTTCGCGGGCCCAGGAGGCCGAGGTTGATTCTGTCGGGGACGAGTACGTGAGCTAACAAGGAAGTTAACAGTGAATGAGCTATGTATAGTCACGGGAAGCTTAGGCTTGTTTACGTGGATTTCTATATATACGATTTTTAAGGGTATCAGCATATCTACTTATATAGCTTATTTTCTAGTTCTCCACTGAGATGCCGTAGTAATCACATTATATAGCACTCAGTTACGCACTATAACATTTAGATAGTTGCTCACATAGTGTGTAGGTAAGTGTTTCACACTAGATAGCGCGAGCAACTAGATATAGAAAATTATTATGATAATATATAGATTAGATATTAGTATAGATAATAAGAATATATATATAAGTAATTATATTAATAATATATATATATATAATAGATATATAAGATATTATTATATAGATATAGATAATATAATATATTATATAATTATAGTATATATATAATATATTATATATAGAGTATAATATATAGATATATATAATAAATATATATATAATAAATAATAACAATATTAGGTGGCCCCGTGATTAATATTAGCAGAAAGAAGTTTATAACCGGCCATTAATCCTGATAAATTTCGTTAAAAAATAAAATAACAATATTAATCGGCGTTTTAGTCATTAAGAGATGCTCTTGATGTTATAAGAATTGTATGAAACCGAAAGATTTGAGGTGTAATCGTTATAATAATAATGACCAATGGTTCGCAGATCAATCAACTAATAAATTACGAACTAATAAATCAGTAGTATGAAATAGGGAATGACCAACTCACATAAATGGTGAAAGAATATAATAAATTAATAAGAATAAAAGTAAATGAATAAGATGAATAGATTGGAATTAATGAGGATGGATATAAGTTAACTAATAAGTAGGTATTAATAATCGTCCGCACACAGAGGATATTGTGTCCTTAGATACCAAAGCTCTTTGTCGATCGAGTCAAGCTACTCTCTTCTCGACGCAAGGGTGTTAAATTGATATAAATACGTTTTATTTTTTTTTATAATAGTTTTATTTATATATTAAATATTTTATTTTCGATAACTATTGAGAAATTTAGAACATACGATATGGCCTAAATAATATATATATCATATAATAAATATTTTTCTATCGGATACTAACAACTAACAAAAAATAATATGAGAGAATATTCACATGAAGAAGTAGTAGACTTATATTTTTTTCCACCAGACATAATTATCAGGGTGCGTCTTTGGAAATTAACTAAAATATTCATGAGTATAGACTGTTAATACTCCAATTAGGTTAAGTGTTGATAATCGCTTAAAACGCGTCGCAGTTTTAGAGTGTAAGATTACTCATTTCACTTAGCAAACGCATAAACCGAACGGACTGTCCACGACTCCGGCATTTTACGATCCGCACATGAGTATCGTCGCGTTGTCAAAGAGGACCAACTGAATATTTATATAAGAGAATTTGTAGACATAATCAAGAACGACAAGTAATTAGTGGGCTAAATACATCCCCGTAAAAAAAATAAAAGGGATGTCATGAAGATGAAAAATAGATGAGATGTAGATAGAGATGGGGTGTAGGGTCGTGCCGGGATTGAGTTATAGCTGTGAAATAGGAGCGAGGTCGTGGCGTGGGGTGTGGTGGGGGCGGTGACCGTTTCTGTGTGTCGGGAGTCCAATGGACTTACTGCCTGTGGATCATCCATCTGGAGCGGATGTGGCTTAGGTTTTGGTGACACGGCTGAAGGGGATTTGAGAAGGAATGTCTGCGGCAATGTGAGGCCTACTTGCGATTTTTTATTATCGATTAAGTCGAGGGTGGTGACCCCCGGGTTATAAGAGTAAACTCATAAACACCAGTTGCAGTAAAAGGGAATTCTAGTTTACATGCCCTACATTAGAATCAGATACTGCAGAAGATCCATGCATAATAACGTATTGTAGCTAGCAAAACCAAAAATAATATCAATGGGCGTTTATTTGAGCAACACAGACAAAAAGGATCCTCTCCATAATTCTCGGCAGAAGCATATGGGCTTCGGTAAGATTATACTCGTTACGCACACACACACACATTACACACACTATATATTTATATACAATATTTAATATAATAATAAAATTATATATATATAAATAATATCTAAATAGTATATATCAAATAATAATATATATATATTATACATATAATATACTAAAAATCCGCTTTGTTATAGATAGATAGTTCGAGAGAGAAGAGAGAGAGAAGAGAAGAGAAGAGAGAAGAGAGAGAGAGAGAGAGAGAGAGAGAAGAATAGATGGCTGGAATTCTTGGTAACTGCCTTCTCTAGCCTCTCTCGCAGGCCAATAATTTGGCATAAAAACCAGGCTTAGTCTAAGCTGGAAAAAGAGCGTCGCCTCCTATTCCCTGGTGCGTTTGCCATCGTTACGAAATTAAATCTTCCTTCTATTCCATCTTCGACATCTAATTAGTAATTTCCCTTTTTTCTTTCTCAAGTCACTCAACGCTTGGCCTATTGTACAGAACTCTATCCTAGCTATGATACTAGTCTAGGCTTGCATATGCATTAACACTGATCTATAACTTGTTTTTGTTGTGTAAAAACCGTCTAGTGTTAACTCCACCGGATTTGCTTAAACCGTCTCTGCGAAACTATAGGCACAGGGCCTAGGCCGGACAGGCCTTAAGGTCGCTATCATCGTTTTACTTTTGCCTTGCCGCCTTAATACTATTTCAAATTCTACCGCTGTTCCTTACTTGTTATGTTTTATATATTTGTTTGCAATCTTGTTAGCATTCACTGGCATTTTGCTTAATTTTAATGCTATATCATTTACCGCATAATGTTTGCTCTCTCAAAAAGAAAAAAGTGCTAGCGGAGGGCGGGACCTATTTCCGGGAGAATAATAAGATGCCTTAGTTTAGTTAGGGGCGTAATCCTAATTTTATTTCGGCATGAGTATTATATACCTAGATGATCCATCACTATAATATAATATAGATATATAAATATATAATAAAAATAAATATATAATATATAATATAATATATATATATATATAGTAATATATATTATATATATATATAGTAATATATAAGATATATATATATATATATAATATATATTAATAAATATATATATAATAAAATATATATATATAATATAAAAATATAAATATTATATATATAAAATAAGATATATATAGATATATAAGTAATAATATAATATATACTATATATAGATATATATCAATATAAAATATATAAATAATATATATATATATATAAAATTAAATATATATATAAATAGTAATAAAACAACACTCTGAATTTCACATCATAAATAATTTATTTTATTGTTCCAGACCCCGTACGAGTTGTAAAGGAAAAAAGGTTCAAAGGGAAAAGACATGAAAAGATACCGTAAACGGCAAAATGTGTGAAAAAAGTAACAAAAATAATTCAAACTTCCGGTTGCAAATATGGGTTAATTTAATATTTTAACAAAAATGCTGAAATCATCTGAATATGGCATAAAGAAAGTTAAATGTGCCATTGGTAAATAAAGCATAGTAAACCAACACTTAACCTCATCGTCGCTAATCCACAGCAATACATTTAAATTTCGAGTTGCTAAGTCGTAACACGAAACTTAAGATACAACAGCTTACGCAGAGCAAAATAATAAAATTTATTAAATGTTCTGATTGTGACTATGATGTAATCATAGAGGAACGCAAAAAATAACATGCTACGCATCAAAAATTAAAATTAAATTTGATGTTGTGGCTTAGAGTTAATGCAGCAAAGTATTAAAAACACACATGCATTACGTCATCAAATAACAATTAATTAAATGTCTGTGGTACTATGAGGTAATCATAAAACACCGTACAAATCTCAATCTTCTAGCATCAAAATATAAAATTATTTAAATGTCCTAATTGTAGCTATGAGTAATCATAAAAGAAGCATAAAATTACACATGCTATCATCAAAATATCAAATATATAAACCTTAATTGTATGTAAGCAAAAGGAAACTAAGTAAGCCGCGATAGAAACAAAATATAACATATTTAAATGTCTGGAGTGTGACTATAGGATCAAAAGCAATCATAAAATTACACATCGCTTACGCATCAAAATAAAATTATAATGTTCTGAAGGTGGCTAATGAATCACATAAGGTAACTTAAAACACACATCTACGCACAAATATAAAATTATTAATTTCTGGAGTGGGTGGCATAATAAAATTTAAAAAGTACTTAAAAAAACACATGCTTACTCTTTCAAAGAACAAAAATAATCTTCTGAGGTGATCATGATTGGTAATTCAGAAAAGAAACCTTGATAAGACACATCTAGAAGTATGGAAATATTACAAGCAACAACATAGTGAGAACAAAAGGGCGAATGAGTGTACTATAAACTAAAGGCCAACGGATATAAGTAAATGAAATGACAATATGAGAGTTGAAGAAATTATGTATGCATTATGGATACAGAAGGCATTTCCTACAAGGCTAAAAAAACCTTGAACATCTGTAAAGTAGAAAACAATTCAGATTTAAGAAATAATGTAAATAAATATATGTAATTTCATAGACAAGATTTAAGGCTACGGGTTGCATTGGTTGCGTGTGGACGAACTTGGCATTCTTGATTTTTTCTTTTTCGGATCGGTCGATGTTATTACATTCTCAATGAAATCTCTCAAAAAGTATCAAATTTCATTACTATATAGATTGGGAAGGAAAATCACTAGTTGAATGACATCTGTTGAGAAGATATCGTCGAGTTTCTCCTTAAAATTCAAACTTGACCCAAAAAATAAAATAAATCGTCACTCATCCACTAATCGTAGCCTAAGGATGCTGAGAAACTGATTAATGTAGTAAGTAATTTCTCTCCACAGATATTGGAATGACTCTGGACTGAATATTTGTGCTTTCATCGTTCGAATAAAAAACGAAAGGCCCAAAAAAACAATCATAAAATAACTTTGAGATATTAGTAATGTAATACTTTTATAATTGGTTGTAACTCTTACATTCCTAACTTTTATTTATTAAATTTAAATGTAGTTAAAGTGAAAATGAAATATATAATCACATGATTAATAGTGGAATAAGTTCACGGATTTAATTTAATCCTATATCACAAACCTAATACTTTTAACTTCATAAATAACCTCAAGTTTACTGTAAGTACAATAAAGATAAACGAAAGTTATTAAAGAAACTTTGGTCTGGAGCAAAACAAATCTCTCTAATTTTTATCCAACTTAAAGCAATAATACTCCTTAAAATAAAACCAACAAGACAAAACTCCCCTGTTATGGTTGATCAACGGAATGAAGTATGATGAAACAGGCATGAATGAAGAAATTTTCCAACTAATAAATTCTGATTCTAAATTTGCTAAACACATTGCTCGATGGAATAAAACTTGTAAACTATTATTATTCATTGATGCTATATTGATAAGTTGATGTCACATCGAGTTATTTTGGCAGAACGGAAAACTTTTCAAATTATTGGAAATGTTTCCCGGAATTACATTTTAATTACTTCGAAAATAAGATAATTTAAATAGAAGATTCAAAAAATCACATTTAGACCTCTACTGAATAATATTCTCAATTCGCGTAGTAGTCCAAGGGAGACGGAGCTGTATATATCCATAAAACCAAATAACATTAATTAATCTCAACTGATTAATGCAAGCGCATACTCATCGTAACACATCTCTATCACTCGCCATTGTCAGGAAACTCTCTCGCACTGCACATGCGCACATCTACCATACACAACCACATCTACACAATAATTCACCAACACAATAATAGATAATATTATATAAATATATATATATATACTATAATACAACACACACAACACACTATATATTTTATAAATGATAAATACTATTAAAATTTAAAACCCTATATAATAAAATTATAACTACTAGAACATACTGTTCATCACTCTCACCCTAGTAATATCACCCTATATAATCTCACATACGGGAACTGACTCATCCACCACTAACCAATTAAACAACACTAATACTATGTAACGGATTAACGTTGTCTCACTTGCACTAGTCCTCCTCTTAGTAAACATGGGTAACATCGAACGAAGCGCGTAATGCTCGAAAATCTACATTTCCTCAATGATCTACCCAAATATTTAATACACTTAGAACCCCCTCCCCAAAACTCTCCTCAATAGAACTACTAATGAAACCGCGTATACTTGTTCTGAATCATTTCTAATGAATTATTCGTTCAAATATCACAATAATATGGTGATGAAGAAGGACTAGACACGCTCACACGATTTCAAGATACTCTCAATTCACCACTCCAAGTCATTACTAAACTAACGGAAACTGAAATTTGGTGGGAAAACAAAGACGGGAACCTCAGTAATTGAAAACCATTATTATCATACCATATGACCCACCTATAAACTAAAGACTTAATATTAAGTAAGGATAAAATAATACATATAAAAACCCCTTATCCTATAATATGAAATACTCTTGGCAACATTAAAACTAAATATAAGAACATATCCAATAAAAAATAACTAACAAGGCAAAGTAATCAAAAAAAATACGACTTAAAAGCCTCTCTTTAAGAATCCCTTCCACGGAATAATGCCGGCAAAATAAATACATAAAACTAATAAATCACTTAATATGTTACAGACACACACCCATTGTTGTCTTTCTGTCAACCAATAATAACAGAGCACACCAACAACCATAAATCAAGACTGAGGGTCATAAAAACTTAAGAACAACCCCATCACAAATTTAGATATATGATTCACGTCGAAGGGTTATAAACATAAATTATAACATTTGCTCCACGCACACCAAAGAATAAAATAACACATATATACTATCTACTTAAGCCACTCTCATCACACCTAGTGCTATACGAGTAACACTTTCTGAAAAAATCAAATCCACAATCACCATAAAGACGTCGATCCGCGAAATCTAACAAATGCAGAGACTTAAAAAGTAACTTAAATACAATTACTGTCCAAATAACTCATCACATACCTACATACAAGAAATAACTCCATAAATATACAATTATAAGATCTCTACACTGAGTACACAATAAAATACTGAAATAATAACCGTTACTAACTGAATATAAAAATGACTACAATTCACCTACACAACTCTAACAAACTTACCGACTAAATGAGTTTCAGGTATCCTGGACACTATTTTCTGCTCACTGTACACCCAAATAAAATATCTATTTCAGTCTGTATCCAAGTCATACTAAACACACAGCTAATAGGCACCTAATTTTGGTCGATCATAAAAACAAACACCGAAAATACTAATCAAAGTGTCCTTAAAAATAGCTATATAAATAACTTCACGTCACACTACTCATGATACATTCACAACCTGCATTGAACTCAATTCATGACAACACAGAAATCTTTGTATGGCATAGAGCACTAAATTAGTAGAGACCAAATAGAGAGTAAATTGTTACTCTGATATGTCCTCCTTATAACACTTTTCACTTAATCTTTCAGCTTGCTCATTCGTCAACATTATACGATGATCCAAGCATACTAGTGAAATGCGGTGTATGCACTATAAAGTCAAAAAATACTCAAGATAAAAATTAGAGCAAGTTTAGTAGAAATCTCAAAAAACGAAAACTCTTTGCGTAATATGAGACATTTAATTATCCTTAGTATAACAGATACTTAACTTTAAACAAATTCTTTCTTCTCCTTTTAGTTACATTTAACCTTTCTACTATGTGTATTTAAATGATTCAAATCAGAAGACAACACCACCACCCCCCGCCATTCGTAACCACCAGATACACAAATTCGTAAGCAATCCTCAGGGAATAGCTTTCCGCACACACAGACACACAGATAACGCTAATGATGAAATATACCACACAATTCGAACTAACTTAGGCACCTTATTGCAAAAACAGACTTAGAACAACATTCCTGAAGTGTAGCTACGAGTAAATATACAATATCGACAATTCAAGTCTACACACTTAATATTTCCAATTCGTTTATTTCGAGACATATGATATGGACATCTAGAACGTAAAAAAAATGAGAGATATTACGATACAAACTGAGATTCTGTTAAGACTGCTCTATTACAGTGTATATTCTAATACCTTTCTAAACCATCTAATACACAGGGATTAAGCAACAATCCAATCAGAATATACACATAAACAACATAAAAGATTAAATGGTGCCCATTAGTAAAAGAAAACAATCAGAAATCACGAGCCAAGGCCCTCAACCGCTACTAAACCACAAGCAGAGAATATTAAGATTATCTAAATGGCAAGTGCAAGGCTAATGAATTATCATAAAGGAAACTAAGAAAAACACGATGTACGCATCAAAAAATTAACAAAATACTTTAAATGTCTAGTCACAATTAGACATAAAGAGACTCTAAATTACACAACAAACACATGAAAAATAATAAAATGCCATTCGTTGAAATTTGCGACCTGTCCGTCTCTAGTGGGGTTATCAAAAGGGTCTATGAGCGTAAAAGAAAACAGGTCTTATATCTTGACACAACAAACAAGGAGTCACGGAATATAGTTAAGTTAGTCCGATTGTGACTATGGAAAGTTTAATTTCACAGAAACCCGCAGCTTTATGAACCATCATAACACACATTGCATAATAACACAACGACATAATTAAAACATCATCGGGTAAAATGTTGCGCTGGAGTTCTGGTGAATCCAAAAGAATGACAGAATTTCTGAGAAGGAAACTTAAATAGACGTGAAACCACATACATACCGCAAATACATAACAATAACCAGTAAAATGATTAGTCATACTTAAAAACTTCGCCTGGCAGTGATAATTTGGCACAATGTATAGCAGTAAAAGAAAGCGCGAACTTAATGACACCACGGTCATGGGACCGTAAATGCTTTCGACTGGACGAACAACTTCAAGTAGGACCATTATAAAGAAAGAAAGATATGTAATGTAAAATTTGTTCTCCGAATGATAGTGGAGGAAACACTGAATGAAAGAAATTTGTTGCTATAAAAATACAAGACAGGCGTAAGATATAGGGAACAGGGACTTAAATAAACACACTCGAACACACAGTAACAATATATTAAAATCTGATAGAGGCAACGAAGCCCACGATCAGAAAAGAAACAACGTATCAATTATCACCAAGGCGAAGTCTACTTCACCCCGCAGAGAGCGAGAGAGAGAAGAAGACAGAAAAAGATGAAAGACAAAACTTGCAAACACAAAAGGGAAACAAGAATAACAACAGTGAAGCTAGCATATCTATCGATCGAGAGAGAAGACTATGCAAAGACGACTAAGAAAGAACGCACATCACAAAATAGAGCAAAAAAGACCTTACCTTAAGCGAGACAAACGACTAAAAATAAACAAAAAGGACAAAAGCGCACATAGCCAAGTACAACATAATGACTTTCGTGTGAGTGAAGCATAAGAGACATAACAAAATGAGTATGCTAACGGGAAACACATAAGCAAAACAACAGCCAAAAACAATATAACATAATAAATTGGGACAAGAAAATTCATCAGAAAACCAACTTTTACACCAAGAACCTTTGTAGTATCAGAACCACCACAAAGAAATATAGACACAACAGGCATATATTACACAATATCTAATACACATAAGACAACTGGGGAGTCAATTAAAAAATTTACCACTGGAAGTAAAAAGTTAAGAAAACGCGTATAAATAAACAACAGATAGTAAGCAAAAAGCATAAAAACAGCAACAACCAAATAGAGAAAAGACAGAAGAAGGAACCTAAAAACGTCATTGATCAAACACCACAACACAAATAGAACACAAAGAACCTATACATAAGCGATTACTACATAAAACCAACACACAAAACCAAGACCTGCAAGACAAACCCAAAACAACACATCAAGAAACGGGGAAAAAGTAAAATAAAAACTCCTCCTTAGAAATTGCGATAGTTAATAGATTTGGAAAGAGCAGATGTTAAAGAAATACAAGCTCAATTCAAAAAGGAAAAGGAAGAAAATATTAAACAAAAAGACATAAACGAATGTTGGGGTGAAATCATTATCATACCGAAAATTGTTCAAAAAGATGATGGGAGGTACAAAAAAGCATGGACCGTTTTGTACGTGTTCATACCTCTTGACTACAAAAATAAGCTAACCCGACATACCATACTGTAAAGGGAGGGGCCATTAGAAGAAATAGAAAAGAACCTATGAGAGCGGGTGTGTGTCACCTAGATGCTCGGTAACCGGCTAGGGTTATACCTTAAAAACTCGTTCTCAATTATTCCTCATATTAAGGGTCCTAAGTTGACGCTGCTAAGAATAATAAACGTCTGCCGTCTAATACAGTATGAGAGAGTTGGATAGACACACATTTTAATCTAAAATACTTGTTAAATCTGATGGTGGTAAAAATAAAAGCAAATACGAAAAAAGCACATATTAACTAGTAAAATCACAAGAGATCCTGACTCCTCCTCTATCGTCTAGCGGAACGTAAACGCGAAAGAAGCTGGACCTTTACTTAAGCTGGAGATGAAGCATCAGCCGAGAGCTTTTATCCCATTCATACAGGCCATGCACCCAAAAAAGAAAGTTTCACAGACAGGTCGTTTGTAAGCTCTCGTTTCGAACACCACCATAAATTCGCTGGATACTCACAAAAATCATGGCTGAACCGGTGGCCCAAAGAAAATGTGAATCATGAAGCCGGCACAGACGATTACCTGATGGGTATTTTTATGCTTCAATGACACAGCAACCAGACTCATACAATAATGTAGTTGATTAGCAGTCATATGAAGCCATAACATATTATGAAGAAATCCCCTACCCGGGGCGACAGCGTCTGGGGAGTTTACACAGAACCGACAAAAGGATCCAACTAAAATTCCTATAAAGAATCGGGGAGTACCCCATAATAAATTACACACCTGGGTGGCATATCGCAAAAGAGAATGAGGGAGTCAAAAATATCACAGGACCGTTCAATAAATCCGGGAAATGAAAGCAAGACATGTTGGAATATAAGGCAATAGACGCACTCTCAGACTTGTTCTCTACCATGGTCTATATTTCTGACGGGTGATCCCAAAATAGTGGAAAAATCGGATTAGATGAACATCAGATAAACGTCTTCATCAAAGACACTTAGCGAAGAAGCTCCTAATACTGTCAACACTCGGCCGGCAATAAACCACACATAAGGAAGGCGTTTCGACACTAATGAGTATTAAAAGAAGAAAGGGCATAAGCAAATCATTACGAAAATAAAATTGCTTTAAGGCAATTTGTGGTTAAAAAAACTTTCTGGGAGAAGTCAATTATTGACGATCCAAGTTGGACACCTAACGACAACATACTAAGATCTTATACAGTAGCCCACGTATAGGATCACGACAACCGGAAACCCCGGAATGAAATACGATAAATAGGAGAAAAAAAAACTAAGATTAAATCTAAGCATAATTATCTAGTGAGCATAAAGTAATCAAAAGGGGCAACTTAAAACATGAGAGAGCACGTGTGCTACCAAAGAGCCAGCATATTTCGCCGGAATCGCATTCTAGGGGGGAGGGAGGCTCCACGACCGGACTCGACTCCTGGACTGCATTTTTATCAGCAGGTGTATACTGCCTCTTTACCCTGCAGCGCCACAGTGCAAACAAATACCATCTAACGCCAAGAAGCGTATGAGAAATCAAACACCCCCATAAGATGGCGTCAGTGGGAAGCTTGCCAATTGGCACTGTTCCATCACAAATAAAATTTCGGGTTACAGCTACCGAATTAGGACACTTCGGAATGAGAAATGTAAAAGTTAAAAAGGTGACATGGAAGATATAACCAGCAACTTTCAGACTCGTGTGTCTCACCCTCGAATGGGTGTTCTTGTGGCAAAATATTCACAGTTGTCCACAGATCGTAGTCCCTCACCGCGATCTGCTTGAGAAAACCGCCGATGGTTATTCAAGATTGCCGCTCTCTACCCGATATCCTCCTTTCTTTACGACTCTCATGCTAGGTCCATACTTCACCATCACATCGGCACTAGATTAAAACGCAATGAAATTGATTCCCCACGAAGGTCAAACTGACCTTCGCTTACAACTAGGACAAACTGTTGTTAAGAGTTCATAGCACCAATAATCTACGCACGGATACGGCTTGTCTCGTATGCTGAAGGAAATGCTAGAACAACATTGGGGGATACCAGCCGCCCCACTGACCGAGTTGTGCACAGAGAAACGAAGGAGTCCACGCAACACGAAGACCGAAAAAATTCAGAATACACATACCCCACACGGAGATCCAGGGTTCGCCCGACAAGAATCGCAGGGAAGATCGTGCTACCGCGAGAAGAACCCACCAACAAGAGACCCACAAAACACATGCTTCTGGAAATGTTGTACGATGACGCCGATTGTAGGGCGAACTATACTCAGAGAATTAGGTAATATTGGAATAAAACAGAGACATCACCAGCGGAAAAATGGTTACCTGTATCCGGAATTGATAAGTTTGTAAAGGAGGGACAACCATGCGACCAATTAAATTATCGACGCGGCCACAGCACTTCGTGCCTCCAGACGCTCAAAACTATATAGGAGTGAGCGGGCCACAATTACTTTAATGGTCACTCATAAACCCCGGGATTCTAACACGATCGACAAATGAACACCTTCCCCACAAGTACATGCGAGGAACCACGAATGGAAGCAAAGTGAGAAAAAATGAAAGCCGCTCGAGAGCGAACAACCTGGGTGCGATAAGAAAAGGAAGTAGTAATCATCATGCTGGAAAGAGATGTTTCACCAACACCCCGAGATTATGAAAACCTCCACTGCCACTCCCGAGGATGAAAAAAACGAAAAAAATAGGGTACCACCGTGGAGAACTTGCGAAGGAAAATCCATCGATCTTGAGCGTGACAGTGTGTACCAGACAATTTAAAGAAGAATCGGTGAAATCTAACTAGACTACGCACAGGGTGACGACCAAGGATGTAGATTCATGAGCAGCGGGTTTAGACTCAAGGATCACATATCTAGTTATGAAACAGAGAAATCATAGATCTGCAAAGAGTTTCCTTTTAAAGAACGCCTGAAAAAGTGATAATAAAAATCTTGGTAAAAATATATTTTTAGGAAGTGGAAGCAAATATACCAATTATGCAAGTTCATACTAGTTGTTGTACAACAACTGACCCGTTAATTATACCTGTGTCCTTGGAACCACACTGTGCCTCTACCTATGGGTGTATGGTGGACAGTGGGGCTGGGGTCAGTCTAATAAGTACCAATATTATCCGGAACTATTTAAAGGATGTTATAGTAAAACCTTCTTTGGAAATCGGGATTAAGGCTATTTATTAGTGGACTAACGAAAGATCATGTGGTGCCAGTGACATCATATATTGAAATACCTATTTTTTTTCCCGATAGTACTTTTAGAACGAAGCCTGTGATATTTCTGGGGACCTAATGCCAGCCAGTATGGTATTGGGGGCTTCAGCATTGAGGGAAAATGACTTGCTCCCAGATTTGTCCATCAGAAGACTAGTTTATAGATTAGGAAACAATATTCAGATGGTAGCTAAGGATGAGAGTCGAAATATTCCATTTTATAATTGTGTGACTGTACACTCAATAAGTATACCTCCATTTTCATGTAAAATGATGAAAATAAAGTGTCCATCAAAGGAATCATTATCTCTGGTGGGATTCCAAGGACAGATGGGGAGTACTGTTACTCCCATATCTGGAGTATTGGATATAAAATCTCCGAACCAGGTTTCTTTGTATATAAAGTTTTCTAATTAAATACTACTTTACAAATTTCTTTTCTTCTCCTTTTTATATACATTTTACATTCTATTAGTGATGAAAGTTGATAATATAAACAAACCGCTTCGAAACACCCAATCACTAACCTGTAAGCAATTCTCAGTGATAGTCTTTCCGGTCCTCCACAAGAACACTAAAATCACTTGATTAAAAGCCATAAATGAGCCACTTGGTGCTCTAGTGAAACAGCTGGTTAACAACATTCTTGCTGGATTCAGTTTTAAACTAATGTACAAAATTTCGTACATTTAAGGTGTTCAATAACAAATTTTATTTCAATCTTTGATTTCGTCTTTGCGTTTCATGCCAGAAGTAAAGAAAGAGGGTAACGTCTACAAAACTAGGTTTCTTTAAAGACTTTTCGCCGGATCTTCCTCCCAGTCTGTACGCTCGCGACATACAAAACACAATATTATTAATATTGGCAATGTAAGACCTGCTTCGAGTTCTTTTTACCGAGTATTTATTCCTACTAAACCATTCATTAAATGATTACCAGCCCGAGAATAAAAAAACAGGTCAACATTTTTAGAGTGGTCAATAAGCGAAACAATTTAGAAAACGACGACTTCTATTACCGCCGCACCACTAATTAAAACCGACAGCCCACTGGATGGAACGTCTAGGGTATGAATGTTCACGTGGTCGATTGTTCAAATTAAATACTTATTAAATCTTGCGTCGTTCACATTACCTTGTATTGGGTCAGCTCCATCCACTCAACTTTTTAAGTTTTAATAACTAGTTAACAAATATAGCTCTTCTAATAACGAAGGTATGACGATTTGATAGTTTGGAGACAATACGTCTTCCTGCGATTTCCTTACTGGTATCCATATTTCAGTTGAAATGTCTTTCAATCCCACACTTTGGTTGCATCGGTTTGATTTACAACACCTCAAATAATCTCTCAAGCTAATCACTACGATTCCCTGTGTTGCCTTATATTGTCTTCTCCTGGCTCTGTATCCCTATCTTTATTAAATATTTATTCCCAGTCGAATCTCGATGCTAATCCTAAATCCTAGGCTTATCTCTTTCAGGGCGACCTTGAAGTCTTGGCGAACTTTAATCCACGGAAAATTCCTCAAGGCATATGGTTAAGTATGGTCGTTGTGTTCACGGCAAGTATTTCTACATCACTCACAGACATCACTCTTCAATACGACAGCTATCATTTCAATGCATGGTGTTTTGCTTTTTCGGAGAAAGTCTTCTGTTTGATATCTTCACCTATTCGCAATGAAGAAAACTCATCTAGTTCTTTCTTTAATTCCGCTCATTAATTCACTTAAACGGGTATGAGATGAAAGTTTCTTTCTCCGGAACTCCCGCTCTAAGTCGTGATGGTATCACTCCCCTTCACCCGAAATTCACGAACAACACTTTTTATATCTTTCCATACAATGAATTTTCCATTCTCAATCCTTCTTTTAATTCCTACGTTAATGTCTAATCAACTAGCCCTGACCGTAACAGTACGTTCAGGTGCTTCAGCCATTGTTTTTGTACGTGATTTGTTTGTATAACTTGAACTTTGGAACACTAGAAGCAATAACACTAACGAATTGGCTAAACCCTTGAAGTATAAGGATGTGAAACCGCCACACCCGCGCAACGCATGAGCAGGAACTTAGGTCCTGCCTGTGCTGGCGCCAATTAATATTGTTAATATATGTCGAGTGGTAACCAGACTGATGAAGATATCCGGACAAGAAAGTCTTTTAAAAAATAGGAAACCAGTTGAGTAGTTACACTCGCTCCTTCTTTCTTCTTTCTTAACTCTGATATGAAAACTGTATTTTGTATCAGAGATGAAATAATAATGTGTATGAACTTCTAAAGATTAAAGGCAACTATACTTCTTTGTGGTTGTACCACCTCTGAGAAATAGCACATTTATTAGCTATAGTTATATAGAAAGAAATGAAATGTGCTTCGATATGCCATAAAAAATCACTTTGCTTATTCGTTTTATATACTCCGAAGAATCCGTCCCACTTAAAAGGTAATCGTTCCGTGGGAAAGCTAAGAAATACGACCACAAATTCGACCACTTATCTGCATTCAATTGTTAGAACTGTTTCTTCACTGAAGGGGTCTTTCCTGTGGAAGACCTGAAAGAAAGAACATACTATATATATTAGAAGGTGATCGGAGAATCTTCGAGGTGGAATGAGTCTAACAGAATAAGGGAATGGACTGGAAGTTAAAGGAAGGTCGTCTAGTATGTTTTGTATATCTTTAAAATGATCATGGATATGGGTAAGGAGCCTCACTGTCTCATTCAGTGTTATTGTGGATAGAGAAATGACACGTTAGCTTACAAGCAGTATCATGATAATTAGAGGAAAATCACGTACTGACGGTGGTAAACATTCAAATCGCCAAGAATTTAAGTCTTAAACTGGTAAAAGAGCTTTAGTAGTAACGTAGAAAATTCAGAATTCAAGTCAAAGACAAGAGAAGAAAACATCGTTCCACACATAAGCACAATGACTTCATAAAAATTGTGTACAGAGTTGGGAGAGACCTGTGTGTGTGTGTGTGTGGTGTGTGTGAGAGAGAGTGTGCAGGGCGAGAGAGAGACGAGAGAGAGAGAGAGGACAAGAGGAGAGAGAATGAGGATGAGACGTGATCGAGACGAATCTCGAGAGAGAGAGAGAGGAGTGTTGATATAGGAACGCTGAAATACCCAAGTTAGATTAAGAATAAGAGGTAAACTTTATAAAATAAATAGTGATACTCAGCAATGTGAAAATTAAAATAAATGCCGCAAATTGAAATTAATGAAGAAGACACTACCAAAGCAAGCCTGCATTTTCCATGGTGGCACAAATCCCACGACCTGTGACCGCCGAGTTTCAGGTAAAGAAAGATGTGAACGAAGGTGTGGATGAGGGTAAGTTTTTGAAAACTTCCATTCTTGGCTTTTTCGAAACTGCTAATTTTGATACCAGAGTTGTAAAAGATGTGGAGTGTGAAGAAAGAGAAAGGAATTTTTTCCGGAAAAACTTATAAACACTCCTTTATAGGATAATATGCAATTGAAGAACGTAAAAGAATGAACCAATGAACACCTGAGTGCAATGAGATGTTCCATCTCACTCTGACACACCATATACGGAAAGCAAGTACTGCCTCTCATATATATATATATATATATTATATAATATATATATACGGCCTATTAGAGGTTATAGGTCTATATATATAATTTTATATTATATAGCCTCAATATATATATACTATATCATTTATATATTATATATTATATTATATACGAATTATATATTATATATTGTAGTCTTCATCATTAGTACACACCTTTATAAATATTAATGTTTAATCATATAGAATTATCTGTGTTTTCGTGTCCTTAGATAGTAAATTGATAAAATAGCTGTTACAAACTTAAGTTTAATAGTTTTGAAATTATTTCTATATATTATTTTAGCGTTGCAATAGCGGAAACTGTGTTTGCCGAAACGTTGATAGGTATAATAAAGATGTTCTCCATGTCATCCTGGTGTTCTTACTTTTTATCGCTCAAACTATAATACTATACTATATTTATATATACTAAGATATACCTATATTAGATCTATTGCCGTGTATCCTGATATATAAGTATAACTATATTATTTACTTAATATATTATATACTATAATATATATATACTAATATTATATATGTATAATATCTATACAATATACTATACATTATATATATCTATCTGATAATCTATATATATACACACACACTATATTATATATACACACATATACTATATATATATATATTGGCTTATAAATATATATATATATTTTTTCAGTTTAAAGCATACTACAAATTGACAAAAAAAATTAAATCATAAATACCTTTTTAAAATTGAAACTATTACTTTAACTTGCTTGATAAATAACAACAAAATACAAGATATGACAAAAAAAATTAAATCTAAATACCTACTTTTATAGTCCCTAAAGTTGAGAATGTATCAAATGTGATAATAGTTAATTTAAAAAGCTTTTGTTAGGTTTACATATATAATATTTCGTAATTAATACTAGGAATTTATTATATTAAACTTATTTAATTGTATTTTTTAAAAATTTTGTTAGTGGATTGTTGTGGATTTCCATTTTATAATGTTCATATACGAAACCACGTTTCACTATAATATATATATATATATATATATTATATTAATATAATTTAAATATTTTCTATAATGTTAATTTTTTTTTAAAAAATTTTATCATATATATTAAGCTCAATAATAATATTAGCTTGATTTGTATAGGCCGAAATAAGTTATTATAAAGTCATATATACGATAAACTGGTGATATAGTATAAGATATACTCGCATTAAGATTTTCGTATTGAAATCGGAATACGTTCATTTAATTAAAAAGGAAAAAATATAAAAATAATAACAATAAAATATAAATAAATAAAAAATAAAATATACGCTATATATTACTCGTGTTAATATATATATATACGTACACTCATGCAATCAAATACCTTAATTTATAGGTAACGTTCTCTAAGTATATAACGTACAATTATGTATAATTATAGTGAGATACCTTATAACGTAATTAAGCTTTTATATCTCTTTATATTATTTAAAATAGATCCTCAATCATTAATAATATTATATATAAGGTTCACCTTAATATATAACATTATAGAAGTTTCAACTGCTATTATAGTTCTATAAGTATCTATAGCTTATAATTACGATACTATATTACAATATATTCAAGATTTCGTGCCACAATGGGAGAAAGTAAAGGCATCAGGAGATACTTACCGGCAGTGTGCGACCTTTTATCGGCCCTGCACACAGAAGTCTGAAACTGGATCCTCCTTGTTGTATATTACGTATATAACTTAGACGAAGAATAATATATTTTTTTTACTCGTGATCTTAATGTAAGACAGACATTATTAAAAAATTTAACCACCAAATAAATATAAGCAATATGCAACCTATCACTTATACGATAACTATTATATTCTTGCTAAAACTGTACCATAAATATTCTTTTTCGCACTGGACTGAAAATTAAGACAGTTGGATGACTGTGCCATTGAATGAATCGGTAATCTCGATGGATCTTTTTTCATTTTTTAGAATGAATAATAAGATAAAAATGATGTACTAAAAGGGCTTGTCACATTTCTGAATTCTGCTTTCGACACGCTCATAATCAATTAATCAGTGTTTTGGAATGATGTTATAGGACAGTGCGAGAGATAGGTTGAGGAAATATTAAATCTTATACTTGAAGGTGTCTCTCTCTAAAAAACTAAGCACATAAAAACCAGTGGTGATGTTTTTTAAAAATCACCTATTTAGAGTACCTCAATTTTAGTATTTTTTTATTTGTTTTATTTAATATTTTTAGAAAATATAGTAATATTTTGGGTCATTTAATTGGTATTTGAGATGAGTTTCTTTTTAATAAATTTAGAGGAGGGCGCTAAGATCACTACTGGAAAGTGTTATACACATGTGCCTAACACATATTTTTAAAATTCCTTAACAAATTCCTTTAGATTCTTAACATTTCAAATGTTTACATTATGATAACTGTTAACTGTTATAAAATTATTATGTAATATTTTATTGAACGTTGTGACTAATAAAATCTAAGGTGAAAGTTAAAAGCTGAAGAGGATTATTATTATTGCAATATGCGTATAAACTCTGATTTGGGTAAGAAAGAGTATTATATAACTTATCTCATATGTACCAAAAATTTACATATTGATTAAAAAGATAAATAACGAAAAAATAGAAGAAAACAACATTATAATATAGAAAATATTTATATTCAAATATTTAACCTAATATAATGATATATATTACAAATAGAATTTCTTATTTACTCATTTTATCATTTGTAAATCATACTAGGTATACTAATAATATATTATATATATAATATATATATATATAATATATATATTATATATATATTAATATATATATATATATATATATAGTATATATTATTAATATATTATTTAATATATATATATATACGTATATTATATTATTAAACTATAGATATACTTAATTAATTATATTAGTTATATATATACTAATATAATATTATAATATATATATATAATATATATTCTCAGTATATATATATAGACATAGATAATCTTCAGTACATATTATAATTGATGTTATTTTGTTTTTTATTTGTCTGTTTCTATGTTCATATAATGTATTATTTAAATATATATAATAAATATTAAATATATATAAGTTAAATTAATAAATATTTATTAAATAAATATATATTTAGTAATAACGGGCTAAATATTATAATATTGCATTGATTTTTTGTCCTAAGGATTATCATTTACATTTATATTATTAATGTTCATAATCATTCATATTTAATTATCTTCAAAAAATTATACCATCTGATACTTATATATATAAATAATAAAAATAATATAATATAGTAAGATTTGGAAGTGAGAGGGGATGAGAGATCACTTGGAAGAGGAAGAGAATAGATAGAAAGAGAGTGATATAGGCAGCAGAAGTGTTCATCATCTATAAGTCTTCTTTTAAAGTGTATATAAAAGATATATATAGTTATAGAAATATTAACATATAAAAACTAACATGATAATTAGGTGTTTCCCAATATAACCCTCTTATATATATTCTACGATGTTTCTCTAATGTTGCTGTCACAAGTCCAAAAGTTGAAAAATCAGTGCTGGTGTCAAGCTTTATGTTAGCGTTGATAGAAATGTGTGCTGAGGGTTATTGTGACTTATATTTATATATGACCTGTATTTACTAGAGATTGTTTCTTAGTATGGAAGATCTGATAACTTCTAATTAGAGTCAACTGCTGGAACTCCTCTGAGGGGCAGGAAAACTTCGATTCAATATGGTTGAACTCTTTATAAAGATGGTAGGGAGAAGATTTTCTCCGTAATATTTTATCCATTTGTTAAATTCATTTTGTGTCTTGTGGAATTACTCATCTAATGCGATGATAAATAAATAGCATTGAGACGTACGGTGCGTCTGATATCTGGCGTTTAAAATTAATTTGAGATACGCCAATAAGTTCGAGAGGTGAGCATTCATGTATATCTGATATGCCTTGCTATTGATACCTCCTTTTTACTTTTGGCTATAAGAACCGTGATCGAGTCTGACATATATGGGAGTGAGTTGTCAATAATTTAAGGACCTCGTTCGTAGCCTCCATATTCATTTATATTTGTTCTCATCTAAAATCATAATAGAGTCATACACGTGGTGAGTTTACTCTAGTCATTGCCTGCGATAGCTATTGGTAGTAATACTCTAAGTGAGTCCTACCACATACACGACAATATGCGAAAGTATATATCTGTCATCTCATTTTCGTTTTGAAAATAGATTTTTTTCTAGTGGCTTGGAACATATACAGTACTTAGTTCAGGAGGTTAGTAAGAGATTAAATAACGCGTCAAGAGCTTACTGCGTAAGCCATAAGTAATGTCATGTTTTAAACATGTGTTATATAATTATAAATACTAATTAAAGAAGTTTTAAATAAACGCTCTCTAATTAAGATGAATAATAATATAGGATATTATATATATAGTTATAACATATTATTTTGTTAGTAGATGTATATGTGTACCCTTTTATGATTTAAGTCGATATAATTGCTGAAACCTGCTATACTATAACCTAGAGATTAAGCTTCTTATTCATTAATATATAAAATAGATTAAATGAAAAAAGCGATAACTTTTGAATCCCAAAAATACATAATACAAGGTTATCGCATAATATGAATTAGATATAAAATATATAAATAATATAATGCAATATCATTAGTGATAAAAAAGCTATATGGATATGAAAATATCTAACTACGATTAGAAGGCTCTAGTAAGCTCTAAAGAATATGTTTTCTAAAAAACATTACATAGGGAACCAATTATATATATATAGTATGGGTAAAGAAATTCTGAGTTAAATTAAAATAATACTATTTAAAGAAAGAGGGTAACTATTTATTAGCGAAAAAAGGGGAAATTTAATTATTTAGGCTTTACAAAAACTATAAGTAATAGAGCAATAATTCAGGGTAATATAAAATTCATTATTATGGATTATACAACCAAATGATAGCTATATACAATAAAATAATTTTATGGCATATATCAGACTGTAATTCTTGGTATACTATCTATACGAATTGTTTTTCTGTTATTAATTATTATTTGTTCATCTCATAGGATAAGTGTTTCGTTATTGTAAGTTTCCGGCCCTGTTTTCTCAACCAGAACATCAACACTATAACTAACACATAGAGTATATTAATAATATAATTATAATATATATATACCGTATATATATAATTTAATATAATTAAATATAATATATATATAATAGTATATTAAATATTATATATTAATATATATATATTATAATTATAATTATATATATATATATTTAATATATTAAGTAATTAATAATATATTAGATATATTATATTAGATATATATATATAATATAATATATGAACGTATATAATACTCGTATATATATATTATATATTATAATATATAATTAATTAATATATTATATATATATTATATATATATAAATATATATATATGTAATATATATTAATATAATATAATTAATTATATATTATATATTTATATAATAGTATTAAGTATTAATATTAATATATTATTAATTATATTAGTATTATAATATATATAATATATTAGATATAATTCTTCTTTCACTAATCAGTAAAGTGGTTAGCAGAAAATATTTATTTTAATTGCCTTATATTCAGTATACTCTATCGAATTGTGAAATTGAGAAAACTACTATAATCATACATTGCTAGAATAAAACCATTAGTTAATACATTTTTAAATATTATATTTATGCACAAATTGAATCCATTTATTAACATTGGATTTTTTTTATATATTTGTGTGGATTTTATATAACCATTGTGTTTTAAAAAAAAAACTAATGGTTTAAACCAAATGGGTTTAAATCATCGAAAAAAACGAATTTTACCGAGTCTTCTCTCCTTCTCTCTCTCTCTTCTCTCTCTCTCTCTCTCTCGTTTGCCTTTTCTGATCGTCTATTTGTTCAAAAGTTAATCCTCTGTCTCTTCAAATGTGCTTAATTAAATGCAATTGTACTGAAATTATACTCAATATACTATTAATTTATATTAATATATAGTTATATATATATAAAATTATAATATAGTATATAATATATAATTATACAGTTATTATTATGAAAATTAATTAAACATATGATGTTTCCTAATTTATATAAGTCAATAAAATAATATATAATAAATAAACATAAATAAAGTAGAATATAAATATATATTAATATACATACATATTTGTATTAAAAATAGTAAAATAACTAATTAATTTATATTATTAATCATTATGTGAAATAATATATTATACTAATTAAAACAATAATAGAAGAATAGAATAATATATATATAATTGTAAATATAATATAAATAATAAAGATAAAATAGATAATAAAGCTATAAAATATATAATAAAATAGTGAATAATGAAATAAAATGATGGTACATATAAATCTAATATACTTATAAATAAATACCAAATGAATTATATATACATATGGAA
>JABUQX010032873.1:7500-12500 GCA_015478945.1 Trachelipus rathkii
GAATCCGAATCCAGCACCTTCGGATTCGAATCCGAATCCGAATCCGGATTCGAGAGCTCGAATCCGGATTCGAATCCGAATCCGGATTCGGATTCGCACCATCAGCTGATTATATATATATATATATATATATATTATTATATATATAATATATATATATATATATTATATATATATATATATCTATATATAAAATATAAAATAATATTATATATATAATATATAATATATATATATATATATATATATATATATATATATATATATATATATATATATATATATATATATATATATATATATATATATTCTTGAAAGGTGGACCCTGAGTTGCTTTAAGGATTATTACGACAGATTTTTAAAAACACACTTTAATTATTTAAAAACATTAAAACAGATAAAATAGACAAGCTTTCGTTAATATAACCTTTTTCGAGTCGGTATAAGCAATGGGAGCAAAATCTCTTTTATATTTTGGGATGTAGACAGCTATTAGTCGGTTGGTTGGTCCAGCAGCAGACTTTTGTAGAATGGTGATAGTTTCATGAACTCATTTTGAATTGAGTCAATCCTGCACTCTCCAGGGCAGCGGTTATAATTGGGGAAATTGTAAAGGCAAAAGGCTTCCGTGATTTTTCTTTTGGTTGCATCTTGAATATTTCTAATGTTTGTCATATTGTAGAGTTGTATTTGGTGGTTTTTTGTTAATCGGTGATATGTTAGGGCTGAGTTTTCGTGGTGTTTTTCGAGGTCATGTTTGTGTTGTTTTTTTTCTGCGTGTAAAGTCTATGGTTTCGCCGTAATAGTGACTATTGCAAGTGTTGCAGGGAATTTTATATAAACAAGGAGGATTATTGGATTTTGATTTAGGGGGTTTAAGAACTTTCTTAATTAAAATATTGTTAGATGGGATGAGTCGTATGTGTTTGGGTAAAATGTTTTTTATGTGGTGTATGTTAATGTTAGGTATGGGGAGGTATGTTTTTTGTTGTATGTTGTCTTGTGTTGTGTTTAATTTGTGGTATTTTTTTCTTGCTTTTTTATAGGTGTTGTTTATAATGTTAATAGGATATTTTAGTTTTAAAAAGGTGTTTTTTTATCAATTGTGTTTCTGTATGTAGGAATGCAGGGGAGCAGATTTTAAAAGCACGAAGGTATAAGGATGAAAGGGTACCTATTTTTGTGTTGTGTGTGTGAGCGGAATACCAATGTATGTAGGAAGGATTGGAAGTGGGTTTTCTGTAAACAGTGAAAGAAGGTTTAGTAGTATGGTCTGAAATTATGAGAGTGTCTAGGAAAGGAATAGTGTTGTGGTTGGAGGTTTCCATGGTGAATTGTATGTCAGTATGTAAGGTGTTAATGTAATTTAGGATGTGTGTGGGGTTGGTTGCGTGAGGTACGGCAGCGAAAATATCATCCACATACCTTAACCACACGCAGCCAGAAAGAAGTTGATGAGGAAAGATGTAGTAATGTTCTAGTAACTCCATATATATGTTACTGAGCATGGGAGAAAGTGGGGAACCCATACTCAGTCCATGTTTTTGTTTATAGAATTGTTTATCAAACTGAAAATAGTTGTGTTGTAAAGTGAGTAGGATGAGTTGTTTCAGGGTAGAGAAAGGGAAGGTGAAAGTAATGTTATTGTCATTTATGTATTTTGTTAAGAGTTCTAAAAGATGTGGGACTGGGACAGAGGTGAAAAGTGACACAACGTCATAACTTACAAAAGTATGTGTTTTAGTGTTAAGAGATATGGTTTTGTTTATGAAGTCATCTGTATTTTTTAAGTGGGATGTAGAAATTGTACCTAAAAGGGGTTTTAACTGTTTTGAAAGCCATTGTGCTAGTTTATAAGTATTACTATTAGTGTTGGATATGATAGGGCGTAAAGGTGTGTTTTGTTTATGTGTTTTTGGTATTCCGTAGAATTGAGGTATGTTTGTCATATATGCTTTAAGTTGTGTCTGTAACTGAGGATGGTTTTTAAGTATGGTAGATAAGGAAGAGTTAAATATGGATTGGGAAGTTGAATTGGGATTTTTTGTCAGTTGTTCGTATGTAGGTGTGTTGAGTAATGTGTTGCATTTAGTAATGTAATCAGTACTATTTAAAATAACTATATTATTACCTTTATCCGCCCTGGAGAGTACAATGCTTCTATTGTTTTTCAATTTGTTCAATGCGGTATAAAACCTTTCTGGAAACCGGGCATCCGTATCCATGGCAACAGTGGTGAAAATTATTCCTTTAAGTAAATCAGTATTACAGTTGGGATTCTTTTCCATTTTTAACCAGGTTTCGAAATCCTGTATGCAACGGGGCCAAGGGTCTCTATTTTTGAGGGCAAATGACAAACCAAAACTTAGTAAATCTGTTTCATCAGATGTCAATCTATATGTGGAAAGATTCAAAATATCATTAGCGTGTGCGTGAATATGCCAAATGCTCTGAGCGTAGATTAAATTAAATTTTCGTTTCAAAGATTGAGCTTTAATATAGACTGCTGCTTCTTTCTCTGTGTGTGCTCTGTTGATCATTTCTAAATATTCTTCGACTGCAAAAGGGTACGAGACCCTTGGCCCCGTTGCATACAGGATTTCGAAACCTGGTTAAAAATGGAAAAGAATCCCAACTGTAATACTGATTTACTTAAAGGAATAATTTTCACCACTGTTGCCATGGATACGGATGCCCGGTTTCCAGAAAGGTTTTATACCGCATTGAACAAATTGAAAAACAATAGAAGCATTGTACTCTCCAGGGCGGATAAAGGTAATAATATAGTTATTTTAAATAGTACTGATTACATTACTAAATGCAACACATTACTCAACACACCTACATACGAACAACTGACAAAAAATCCCAATTCAACTTCCCAATCCATATTTAACTCTTCCTTATCTACCATACTTAAAAACCATCCTCAGTTACAGACACAACTTAAAGCATATATGACAAACATACCTCAATTCTACGGAATACCAAAAACACATAAACAAAACACACCTTTACGCCCTATCATATCCAACACTAATAGTAATACTTATAAACTAGCACAATGGCTTTCAAAACAGTTAAAACCCCTTTTAGGTACAATTTCTACATCCCACTTAAAAAATACAGATGACTTCATAAACAAAACCATATCTCTTAACACTAAAACACATACTTTTGTAAGTTATGACGTTGTGTCACTTTTCACCTCTGTCCCAGTCCCACATCTTTTAGAACTCTTAACAAAATACATAAATGACAATAACATTACTTTCACCTTCCCTTTCTCTACCCTGAAACAACTCATCCTACTCACTTTACAACACAACTATTTTCAGTTTGATAAACAATTCTATAAACAAAAACATGGACTGAGTATGGGTTCCCCACTTTCTCCCATGCTCAGTAACATATATATGGAGTTACTAGAACATTACTACATCTTTCCTCATCAACTTCTTTCTGGCTGCGTGTGGTTAAGGTATGTGGATGATATTTTCGCTGCCGTACCTCACGCAACCAACCCCACACACATCCTAAATTACATTAACACCTTACATACTGACATACAATTCACCATGGAAACCTCCAACCACAACACTATTCCTTTCCTAGACACTCTCATAATTTCAGACCATACTACTAAACCTTCTTTCACTGTTTACAGAAAACCCACTTCCAATCCTTCCTACATACATTGGTATTCCGCTCACACACACAACACAAAAATAGGTACCCTTTCATCCTTATACCTTCGTGCTTTTAAAATCTGCTCCCCTGCATTCCTACATACAGAAACACAATTGATAAAAAAACACCTTTTTAAAACTAAAATATCCTATTAACATTATAAACAACACCTATAAAAAAGCAAGAAAAAAATACCACAAATTAAACACAACACAAGACAACATACAACAAAAAACATACCTCCCCATACCTAACATTAACATACACCACATAAAAAACATTTTACCCAAACACATACGACTCATCCCATCTAACAATATTTTAATTAAGAAAGTTCTTAAACCCCCTAAATCAAAATCCAATAATCCTCCTTGTTTATATAAAATTCCCTGCAACACTTGCAATAGTCACTATTACGGCGAAACCATAGACTTTACACGCAGAAAAAAACAACACAAACATGACCTCGAAAAACACCACGAAAACTCAGCCCTAACATATCACCGATTAACAACAAACCACCAAATACAACTCTACAATATGACAAACATTAGAAATATTCAAGATGCAACCAAAAGAAAAATCACGGAAGCCTTTTGCCTTTACAATTTCCCCAATTATAACCGCTGCCCTGGAGAGTGCAGGATTGACTCAATTCAAAATGAGTTCATGAAACTATCACCATTCTACAAAAGTCTGCTGCTGGACCAACCAACCGACTAATAGCTGTCTACATCCCAAAATATAAAAGAGATTTTGCTCCCATTGCTTATTCCGACTCGAAAAAGGTTATATTAACGAAAGCTTGTCTATTTTATCTGTTTTAATGTTTTTAAATAATTAAAGTGTGTTTTTAAAAATCTGTCGTAATAATCCTTAAAGCAACTCAGGGTCCACCTTTCAAGAATAAATATACATAAGCGATAATAGCTTATATTCCCCTACATATTATTGGAACCCGATATATTTAGTTGCCATGGATTACCAACATCATATTTACGACAGATATAAAAATGCTTTGATAGCTACTAATCTCAAGAAGCAGCAGTTACTATTTATTAAATGTTGTGCCAGAAACTTGGTAATCCCCAAAACCATGATACCAAGATCAATGGAAACTAATTTTTCTGAACCATTTCCTCGAATATTCAGACAAATACTCAAAGAAAAAACCGAAAAAATAGCACGAGAAATAAAATTTAAGTTTAAACAATCTACTAGGCTATATCATCAATTTCAGAATCTTTGGTTTACTTCGTACCCTTTTGCAGTCGAAGAATATTTAGAAATGGTGTATGGCGCACGCGCAA
>JABUQX010032874.1:0-20000 GCA_015478945.1 Trachelipus rathkii
CTGTTACTTCGTTCAGATCGTTTGGGTGTTTAACCGTTTTCGCATTTATCATTAGAAACAACTTTCGCGTTTCTGTGCATACCTTTATTACCACATGTACATAAATACATATACATAACCTAAATACATACACATACACAACATATATACAAATATAAATATCACTACTATTATTAATACTATCACTATCTCATTACTATCATTAACTCTTTTCCACTATCACCTCTGCACTATTCACCTATTAAAAATTTTCATTAACTAATATTACACTACATTATTATTATCATTATCACCACAATCACTGTTATTACTATTATTATATTTGTTATATATATTTCACTATATATTAATATTATTTACCACTATTCACCATATTAAAAATTATCATTAATATTATTACTTATCATTATCACCAAAATCACTGTTATTATTAGTATGTTAAACGATATATATATCACCACCACCATTCGCGGAAAGATAAATGTGATAGAAGGGGTTTCCAGCCACTTGCTACCAGTGGAAGAGAATTTGGAAAATTTACTTCATATGACTCGACGATAGACTTGGGAAACGCAGCTCCACGTTTTGCAATTTAGTATTTTAAATTTCTTCTTTATAATTTTATATTTGTATTTAATTATCCAAAATAGCCAAAAGAATGATTTTAAAATTTTGCAGCTCCTCGAACCCAGATTACAAATGAAATAAATTTAAATGTTTAAAATTTTACATTTTTAAAATCCAAAATCGTAATTTTCTTTTTCCTTGAAATTTCTAGCCACCATGAATCAATCAAATGCTTTCTTTCTCTCTCTCTCTCTTCTCTTAAAATATTCCAATAAAATCTTAAAGATTCCCAGATTGGACTTCATCTCTTCAATAAATCACCTGACTATCCTTCTTCTTTCCAATCTCTCTCTCTCTTCTGGTTCCTCTGTATTTCGCCTCCCCTCTGGTTTCCACAGAGTCCACACTCGTCGAGAGTCGAATCATATATCAAAACAGAACCAAAAAGAAGAGAAAGGTTGATAAAAATTATCCATACAAGATCAATAAGCTTGAAGGGAAGCAGAGAGAAAGATGTTAAAACTGAAAGCTTTGACAGAAGAAGACGCTATAAAATCAAAAATTCAGATGCTTAAGAAGAAAAAGTTAACCTAAATCTCCCCTTTTAGAACTTTTGTGCTCACAGTGGACGTTATTCACCTAGGCTATTAATGTAAGCTTTTAATTTATTTTCTTTATTCGAGAAACTGCTTACTTTTGGAAAAAATAAAAAAGGAGTGCGTTTAACGGCTATGGGGAAGGTATAGGCTGATTACTAAAAAAATTTGTTTTTTTTTTAAATTCATCCATGATGATGGACAATTTCTAAAGTAAATTTTTAATAATTTAATGTATGAACTGAGTAAATAGGCTGCAATAATGATTAATAGATATTTTATACGCCAAAAATAACGAACACACTGGTCAGGGAAAATTTGCGGATTTGGTCAGGGAATTCAAATTCAAAATTTCAGTGTGAACCCTGTATTGGAAAACTAGTAAAAGATCATGCTGATGATGGAAATATTATTATTCAAGTATTTGAGTATTTTATTCTAAGGTCATTCTTTACATTGAACCTCAATATTGAACTTTAGGTACACATGAACCTTACATTGAACTTTCAATACACGTGAACCTTTCATTAAACTCTTAAGTACCTATAAAAGTATCGGATTGGCAAACAAAGAAACAAAGACATGATACTTAATTGAATTCCACAAATGCTGTTCTCATGATTGATGGAATACCTGCTTGTTTATTTTTTATAGCATTTTATTTGAGAAATTTTCATATTTGGAGATGGGAATGAAGATTCCCAAATACCGAGTCATCAACTTTCTTCTTCAGAGTTCTAAAAGATCTGTCAAAGGAACAGAGTCCTGTGAGGATCTTCCCAGCAAAAGACACACACGAAGTGGACTAGTGGTTTGGCTCCTCTCTCATATGTTGTATGTGTTAGATATGATTTAGTGTGATATATATATATATATATATATATATATATATATATATATATATATATATATATATATATATATATATATATATATATATATACTCTCTCTACTATATATACTGCATATCTGCCTGCTACCTCTGCTATATATATACTCAGTATAGATGGACATTATAAGTAATTCCCACATTAAAAATCAGCATATTTTTCTCAATTGTCATCGTCAATTTTTGCCGATAATTGAACATATATTAAGAATTTTGGATAATATTAAACTCAATAATATATATATATATATATATATATATATATATATAAATATATCTTTTTATATATATATATATATATATATATATATATATATATATATATATTATATATATATATATATATTATATATATATATATACACTATATATATATATATATATATATATATATATATATATATATATATATATATATATATAATATACTATATATATATATATATCTATACTCATATATATATATACTCATTTTTAGCATCAAACCAATGTATGACATTCCAGTGCCTATTGGTTCGCCTTTTTGTTCTGCGTTCATATCCACACTCATCTTCCAGACATTTACAGACGCCACCTTTTATCCACATATGTATACACATACTTATATCCACCCTCTTCTAGACAACACATCTTACACAGACATCCCTATCCCATAAATCCTATTCTTGTGAAGGAGAAAATTGCCCACATCAGCCATGTCCCTGCGTGTCATGGGAATTCGACTAAGGACGGTGGTAGTTGGGTGGCTGCCCACTACCACTTATCTTTGCCAGAATGCTATTCAGCTACCTGGAAGGTCGTAAGTCGCCGTAAGCGACCTTCCTATCTTTTCCGGCAAAAATGTATGAATCGTTTGGCTACATGGAATGTCAGAGGAATAAATGTTGAGAGGAGAGGGTGATGGATACTATTTTGAAAGAGCAAATTTGATTTGCTCGATGTGACTGAAACAAAGATGAGAAGGAAACGAGTGAAAATGAGGTGGTGTGGTGTGAAATGTGTTTGTGTTGGTGTGGAAGAAAAGGAATGAGAGGGGTAAAAGGATTTGCAATTCCTGATGGTGACTTGATGAAGGCTATGGTAGATTTTTGTGTGTAGATACTAAATTCTAAGTTAATTTAAAAACTTGAAAGATGTTATGTGGTTTTGAGCCATACTAGGCTCATCAGAGGGTAATGTTGAAGAGAGTACGATTTCAGGATAATCTGAATGATGTTTTGGATGGGGTGATGGGGAGGTCAGTTCTATTTACCACATATCTGCTCACTCAAGTTTTTAACAGTTACTCACACCTCTGGGCGAGGCCCTCTGTTCAAGGAAGGGTTGTGGTACGCTCAAAAGTTCACCCTTTGGCTGGAAATTACGCGTCTATGAGCACAGACGCCCGAGCTTTAAAATATGGAGATTAAATTCATCAGGAAATACAGAAGATTGAAAGAAGAATTCCACCTGGGGGTGAGGTGGGGAAAAGAGACTACAGCAGAGCTAACACAGGTTACCAATGTGCTGAAACTCGTGCGCAGAAACAGTATCCTTGTGCTACAGGGCGTCATGCAAAGGTAATTGGTACACCGAGAGATAGGATTCCTGTTTCTACTGCTCAGACATATAGGAAAGAGATAAAGCACCAACATCGCATATAAAGATAGGCAAAATCAGTGAACTGAAAAGTACAAGAACAGTTTACTAGCGTTTTAGCTAGCTCAATATGTCCAAAAGCCAGGTGAAACAGAACACCCCCTCAGATATGAGAGCAGTACTCCAAACACTAGACCAGGATCAGAGACCCGCCATATGCTGTTTAACTGAAAGAGGAAAAAAAGATCTCATAGTCTAAACAGAACTTCTCCAGTTTCTTTGAGACCACCCTAGCAACAGATGTGATGTGAGGTTTTCAAGACATTTTTTTTTTGTTTATGTTAAAATCAAGGATGTTTATATTGTCGAGAGAACCGTCAGAGATTAAAGTTAAGGTGTTTTGGAAGGAGATTTATAAGTTAGGTTTTTTTAAAGAATTGAATTTCAAAAAGTGTAGAGACGACCCCATCCGGAAATTCTAATCAGGATAGATTTAAGACAAAGGCCAGTCTAAAGTAAAGAGAGCCAGGAGGTAACTATGATTTGAAGAATAGGTCAGGTCATTAGCATATGAGTGCGTCAGAGTTTGAGGTGCAGGTGAGAGATCAGCTGAAAGAAATGGAATAAAGTAGAATTAAGATAGAACCTGAGGAACACCACTATTGACAGAAAAAGAAGAAAGAAGAATCAACAGCAGCCGACATTGAGCGATTTGAAAAAAAGCTAGACATAAGTAAAGCAAAGAGAAGGAGGAAACCCAAAGGAGGGGAGCTTGGAGAGCAGTGTCGCGTGCCATACTCGGTCAAATGCCTTGTATATGTCAAGCGCCACCACGCAAATCTCCCCGTAGTTCCTAAGAGCGAAAAACCATATCAGTTTAGTTAAGGAAAGTATATAGTAGTAGACCCCTCTCAGTGCCAGCAAATACTGCTGAAGGGGAATGAAGTTTCCAGACTGAAGTCAAAAGTGAGGTTGAGAAGTGTTTGAAAAATCTTAGATAGAATACAAGTGCGAGCTATAGGGCGATAGTTAGAATTATCAGAGCGGCTTCCTTTTTAGGTTGGACATGTGCGAGCTTCCAATACTGAGGGAAAGTGCTAGTATTGAGACATAGAGAGTATAGTTGAACGAGGGGCGGGGATAGCACGGAAGCGCACTTCCCAGGGTTGGTGATTTTTTTAATTTTTTTTTTAAAAATCAAAAAATCAATGATTTTGATTTTTGATTTTTTAGCACAAATTGCCTTTTTAATTATTATTTTGAAAAATTAGTAAATAATCCTAATTATTACCTAATTAATAATAAGTTTAGTAAATATAAGTAGTATTATTCAGTTTGTTATTTAAATTAGCCTATATATATATATGCTGTATAATATCTGAGTAATCTAATTTTATTTGTTTCTTTATTGAAAATGATTTGAAACTACATTGATGAATTTACTTATTATAAAGATGAAATATACTTATCATTAATCGGGTGATAACTAGGAATAATTATTAATTTAGAAAATAATTTGCATAAAAAATCAATAAAATCCGAAAAATCATGATTTTTTCATAAAAAAATCAATTGATTTAATCAACTGATTAAATCAATTTGATTTAATCAGTGCCAACCCTGACACTTCCTCAAAACTCTGGGAGGAATGCCATCCGGGCCACCCGCCTTCCAAACGTTCAAAGATTTCAGGGGCCCATGCACCCGATCAAATGTAATTACAGGTAAAGGCATAGGACACCTGAGAGGAAAAGGAGTAGGAAGAGGAATGCCAGAATCGTCCAGGGTTGAGTTAGAGGAAAATAGGAGGCCGAAGAGATTGGCCTTTTCAGTTGGAGAATTAACAACAGAATCATCAGATCGAATACAGGGTTCATACTTTCTGGAAAGTCAGGGGAAAAAAATTGGTCATGGAAAGTCAGGGAAACGTTTTAAAATATGTTGAAAGTCAAGGAAATTCCAAAAAAGTCAGGGAAATTTTAAGATTTCAAAACATATGATCCATGGACCAAGTTGCATATTTTTGATATATTTTTTTTCCTTTCTGTATAATTGTGGAATAAGAGATGTATTTGATAAGTGAATGAAAAGGATGGGTGAGGAATGACATTCCATAAATCTACTTCTGTCCTGATTATTTCTATTTTTAGTTCACTATTACCTACTATTCTTTCTATTCTGTTTGTAGAGGTTGTTTCAAGTTCATCCTTTCGATTGAAGGTGATTGGTATATGGATGTGTTTTAGACTGTATGACTTATGACTTAATCTGTTTATATCTTTTTCTTTTTAGGGATTTATACTTTTTGAGGTGTTTTTTTTGAGTTTTGACGAAGTGATTTTGGATTTTTGTGCAGTTGAAGGTATTTATTATCTATTTATAAAATGACTTCAAACAAAAAAACTAACTTTAACGACCAGTGGTTGGACGTCAAACTGAACTCACCTGATAGTTCCAAGGCATACTGTAAAGTATGTAAAAAGAACTTTGATCTATCTAACATGGGACGCCAAGCCGAAGTTTCACATTCAGGAGGGGAAACTCATTTGAATTTAATCAAAACTCAGCAAGATCAACCATCATTAGAAAAACTTTTTCGTTACCTGTTCTAATATACAAATATTAGTAGAAAGTGTGTGCACTGAAAATAATGCCATTTCATCAACTTCTGTCATACTCAACCGATTGTAAATAACCCTGAGTGTATTAATAACCAACCAAACCAGTTTATCAATCAGTTTCATCTTTTGCATTAGAGATGATGTTACAAAGATCTGAAATACTATGGGCATTAAAGGTGGTGGATGATAAAATGTCTTTAACTCGTGTGCAGATATAGGGGAAACATTTAAATTAATGTTTCCAGATAGTGCGGTAGCTTCAAATTTTAAAATGGGGCTGATGAAATGTAAATATGTGATTAACCATGGACTTGCTCCCTATTTTCCTAGAAAGCAAAAGTACAATACACTCTACTTTGCAGTGAAGCTCATTCTACCCTTGAATTAAAATTCAAAAATATTTTTGGATGGTGATTGTCATTCTAAGAACTTGATTAGTTTTTTCTTCTATAGTACCTGGAATCAATGTTATGTGGAATTGTGGCAAATTACTAAATTAGGACTGATATTTTCGCATGGAAATGCGAGTGGAAGGAGGGTTTTCTATAAATTAAGCAATTTTAATGGAGAAAATCCTGAAAAGAACATAGTCTGATTTCTCAAGAACAGTGCACAATGCTATAAAATCTCATGAAAGTATTCATAAGTTCCTATCACTCAAAAATGTTGACAAATGTAAGGGCTGCCCATAGGAGATATGATGAACATCTCAAAGAGTCAAAAAAGAACCAAAAAGAAGAAGAGAATGAAAAAAAGGTTGGAAAAGAAAATTATCCATACGAATCCATAAACTTGAAGAGCAGAGAAAGATGTTAACACCAAAAGCTTTGACTGAACAAAACCTTCCAAAATGAAAAAGCTTGAGAAGCAAAAGTTACCCTAAATCTCCCCATTTAGAGACTTTTGTGATCACAGTGGACGTTATTCACCTAGGCTATAAATGTAAGCTTTTAATTTATTTTCTTTATTTTATAAATTGTTTACTTTGGAAAAAATAAAAAAAGGAGTGCGTTGGACGGACTATGGGAAGGTATAGGCTGATTACTTAAAAAAATTTATATTCTTTTTAAATTCATCCATGATGATGAACAGTTTCTAAATTAAATTTTAATAATTTGTCTGAACTGAGTTTCTTTCTCCCCCACACTTAGGGATATAAGGGATAGGGAGGTGTCTGTAAGATGTTGTCTAGAAGAGGGTTGTGGATAAAGTATGTGTATATGATATGTGGATAAAGATGGTGTCTGGAGGATGAGGTGTAGTATGAGCAGTAGAACAGAAAGGCTGAATATTATAGGCACTGAATATCCTTTTATATAATCAAATGAGTGTATATATATATATATATATATATATATATATATATATATATATATATATATATATAATATATATATATATATATATATATACTATATACCTATATATATATATATATATATATACTGCTCTCTCTCTAGGAGTTCACTTTCACAGAGAGTCCAGGGAAAGTCAGGGAAAAAAAATTGGTCAAGAAAGTCAAGGAAACGTTTTAAAATATGCTGAAAGTCAGGAAATTTCCAAGTCCATGAGTCAAATTTAAGAATTTCCAAACATGAAAGACAGTCCATGGACCATGTTACATATTTTTGATATATTTTTTTTTCCTTACTGTATAATTGTGGAATGAGAGATGTATTTGATAAGTGAATGAAAAGGATGGGCGAGGAATGACATTCCATAAATCTACTTCTATCCTGTTTCTTTCTATTTTTAGTTCACTATTACCTATTCTTCTATTCTGGGCTCATGAAGTTGTTGTTCCAAGTTCATCCTTCAGATTGAAGGTGATTGGTATATGGATATTGTTTTAGACTGTATGACTTATGACTTAATCTGTTTATATCTTTTTCTTTTTAGGGAATTATACTTTTTGAGGTGTTTTTGGTAATTATTTCCAATAACTGCCTCTAAACAGATTTTTATAAAAATCACAGCATAGACTCTAATAAGTAATGAAGAATAAAAAAATTATTTGTCGGTCTCTTTGGAAAAAAAAGTTACAAAAACTCTCAAAGTTGTAAAAAAAAACCTATAGGATTTGTTATTAAAAAAAAAAAACGAATTTTTTTTTTTTTTTTTTGAAAATCACAGGATATATAAAAAATAATAATGAAGAATAGTGAAAACGAAAATCGGCAGTCTCTTTAGGAAAAAAAGTTACAGCCTCTGAAAGTTTAAAATTTCCCATAGACTTTCTTATAATAAAAATTAGTGGGCTTCGTGCTCGTTTTAGGGCCATCCTAGTTCAGGTTATGATAAGATTTGTTAATTCTACATAGATTTTCTCTGTATACCCTAACAAAAACTTATCATAACCTGATGACTTAGGGGCCTGAAATGGAATCTAACCTGAATCGATCAATGATGAGAAAGTCTGTGATTTTAACAACTTGAGATACTGAAACTTTCTAAAGAGAGAACGACAAATAATTTTTTTTATTCTTCTTCACTATATTTTTAGAGTCTATGCTGTGATTTTTACGCAAAAATCTGTTTAAGAGGCAGTTGCTACATGTTACAGTGTTTTTGTCAATTTCCCAGTTTTTTAGTTGTTCAGTTGATCAGGTGATTTATTATTTATTTTTTTAACTTACCTCAAGCTACTCAGACTGTTCAGTTTAAACCAGTGGTTGGACATCAAACTGAACCTTGGTTCATTTTTGTTCACAGATTTACAATGTCTCGTACCTAATATTATGGGGGCTCTTAAGTCCAGTAAATCGCCTGTAACTACAACTTAACAACTAAGCTTTTTGCATTAGTTTTACATGACAAACTTGAATGCCAGACTGTGCAAATCAAAATGACAGAAAAGATATCTAGAAAGATATCCTCTAGTACAAGCCTGTCAATAGCTCTCATCATTCTGGATCTAGTATAGTTTTCATCAGCCAGAACCAAAGGGAAACAAAGATTTGATTTATTGCTAGAGGCATTGTACACTAACTGAATCACAGATTCTGTTGCTGAGAAAGAAAAGCACTATACTCTACTTTGCAGTAAGCCCATTCTACCCTTGAATTAAAATTCAAAATATTTTTTGGATGGTGATTGTCCTTCTAAAAGACTTGAGTTTTTTTCTTCTATAGCACCTGAGAATCAATGTTATGCGGAATTGTGCGGAATTGTGACAGAATTATTAAATTAGGACTGATATTTTCTCATGGAAATAATGCGACAGTGGAAGGAGGTTTTCTATAAATTAAACAATTTTAGTGGAGAATCTGAAAGAACATAGTCTGATTTCTCAAAGAACAGTGCACAATTCTATAAGATCTCATGAAAGTATTCATAAAGTTCCTATCACTCAAAAAATGTTGACAAATGTAAGAGATGCCAATAGATATGAAGAACATCTCAAAGTCAAAACAGAAAGAAAAAGAAAGAGAATAAAAAGGTTGAAAAAGAATATTATCCATACAGATCAATAAACTTGAAGAGCAGAGAAAGATGTTAAAACTGAAGGCTTTAACAGAAGAAGCCGCTATAAAATCAAAAATTCAAATGCTTGAGAAGAAAAAAGTTAATCTAAATCTCTCCCATTTAGAACTTTTGTGATTACAGTGGACGCTATTCACCTAGGCTATTAATATATTAGCTTTTAATTTATTTTCTTTTGTATAAATAAAACTGACTGTTTTCTTTTGAAAAAATAAAAAAGTGCTTTGGACGGCTATGGGTAAAGGTATAGGCTTATTACTAAAAAAAAAAATATTTTTAAATTCATCCATGATGATGAACAATTTCAAAGTAAGTTTTCAATAATTTAATGTATGAACTGATTAAATAGGCTTACAATAATATTAATAGATATTTTATACACCAAAAATAGCACCAGACACTTTGCTAGTCAGGGAAAGGGTATTTACAATTGCATTAGAAAGATATCAGAGAAATCAGGAGATTCAAAATTTTGGTAATGAACCCCTGATATATTATATATATATATATATATATATATATATATATATATATATATATATATATATATATATATATATATATATATATATATATATATATATATACTCTATATATATATATATATATATATATATATATATATATATATATATATATATATATATATATCTTCATATATATATATAACTATATATATATATATATATATATATATATATATATATATATATATATATATATATATATATATATATATATATATATATATATTATAGTTGTGTGGCCAGGGGCCTCCTCAGTGTGTAATTATGTTAGATGGTGAGCAGCTGGAACCAGTGTCTGAGTTTAAATATTCAGGGTATATGTTGGATGAAGAGAACCGGATGATACAGAGTCTGTGAAAGAGATTTCATATATGTGCCAGGAAGGTGGCTGGTACAGAATTAAATCGTTGGTGAATGTAAAGGGACTAAGTCTTGAGTGCTTTAGGGTCTTACATGAGGGGTATGTTATTGCCACAATATTAGTAAGTGAGACTATGGTCTGGAATAAGAGTATAGATCTAAGTTCAATGGGTTCAGATGGACAATCTTAGGGGTGTGCTAGGGTGTGAGAAAAATTGATAAGGAAGAATGAATATATTAGAAGGGTGTGTGAAACTCTTAGAAGAAAGGGGTAAATAGGAAGAATAAATGAAAGTATGTTGAGATAGTTTGGTCATATGGAAAGGATGAATGATAGTCAGTTGGTTAAGCTTAGGAGTCTTCTATATAGTGGCAGTGTCTTCAGGAACCGACCGGCTGAGGTATCAAAAAAGTGGATTAAAGTCTATAGTAAACCCAGATGTTGAAGGAAATGTGAGCTTGGTAAGAGGCGAGAAGAAAGGTGTATAACAGGAGTGAATGGCGAAGTTGTGAGGGGGTATGGTTGTGGCCCACCTGGGCCCAAAGGATGAACCTTACTTTGACATGATCTACCATAGTGAGGGTCCAACGCTGTCCCATGAAGCTTTAGGGTGGATTTCTGACTGCGATGGGTTCCCACTAATTAATGGTACAGAGGGGGTGATAAGGCTGGGCTTTCTTTCGACATGTCATATTTCTTCTTTGCTTTTCTTTCAAATACCCATCGCGCACCTTACTCTATTCTTGGAAATATAAGAGGAAGATGAAGAAAAGAAGAAGATATACATATATATATATATATATATATATATACTTTACTTTTATATATATATATATATATATATATATATATATATATATATACTATATATATATATATACTCTCTACTATATATATTGCCTATATATATATATATATATATATACTACTATATATATATCTGCTATATATATATATATATATATATATATATATATATATATATATATATATATATATACCGATGATTTGGTTTTGTGTATTGAATCTGAAGAGAGTTTTTGAGGATTTCTAGAGGGGTTTGAAAGTAAATGTAGATAGAACAAGGTTATTGTAGTGGGCGAGGAGAGTCCGTAGTGTGAAGTCATGTTTGATGGTGAGCAACTGGAATAAGTATCTGAGTTTAAATATTTAGGATATGTTGGTTGAAATAGGAACAGATGATGCAGAATGTAGTAGGAAAGTTGTGAATGGTAGGAAGATGGCTGGTGCAATTAAATCCTTATCTTGAGTGTGCTAGAGTTTTGCATGTTTGTAAATTGTTACCTGTGTTAATTAATGTACAGTATAGTAGTGAAACTATGATCTGGAATAAGAGGTATAGATCTAAGGTACAAATTGTTGAGATGGACAATCTTAGGGGAGTGTGAGGTGTGAGAAGGGTTGATTAAATGAGAAATGAATGCATTTGGGAGTTGTGAGGTGTAAAGAAAGACATAAATGGGAGAATAAACGCGAGTACATTGAGATGGTTTTTTGGTCATATGAAAATATGGAAAGGATGGATGACAGTCGGTTGGTTAATTGGTTGTATAGTGGTGAATGTGCTGGGAATCGACCAGCTGGGAGACAGAAAAAAAAGTGGATTGAGTCAGTAAAAGAATGCCTGAAGGAGAGGAATGTGAGTTTGGCAGAGGCGAGAGGAAAGGTACATAACAAGAGTGAATGGCGGGGTTGTGTGAGGGGGTATGGTTGTGGCCCACCTGAGCTAAGGCATAAACCCCACAGTGAGGGTCCGTCGCAGTCTCGTGAAACCTCTAGAGTGGATTTTGCTGAGTGCGACGAGTTCTCACTTTAAGGTATAAAGGGATGGTAAAGGGGCTTTCTTTTCGGCTTGCGTCATGTTCTTTTACTACTTTTCTTTTCCGCTGTATGCTACGCACCTCACCTCCAATCTGGGATAGGTAGATGATGATATATATATATATATATATATATATATATATATATATATATATATATATATATATATATATATATATATATATATATATATATATATATATATATATATATATATATATATATATATATATATATATATAATTTTCGGCGAAATTGTATGAATCGTATGGGTACATGGAATGTCAGAGGAATAAATGTTGAGGAGAAGAGGAGAGAGGTGATGGATGTATTTAGAAAGGGCAAATTTGATTTGCTCGCTGTAACTGAAACAAAGATGAAAGGAAAAAGTGAAAATGAGTTGTGTGGTGTGAAATGTGTGCGTGCTGATGTGGAAGAGAATGAGAGAGGGAGAGAAGGGTTAGCAATTTTGATGGAGTAGACCTGTGGTACAAAGCTATATATTTGGGCTTTAACTGTGTGTGATCTAGATTCTAATAGTTGTTTAAGAAAGTTTGAAAAGGTCAAAGGTATGTGTGGTTGTGACACACGTATGGTCCATCTGGGGGAAACGTTGAAGAGTACGATTTTTTGGGATAATCTGAATGATGTTCTGGATATAGTGAGTAGGAGCTTCCAGAGAGGTATGTGTGTAAGTAATACTTTCTTTAAACACAAGAGTATCCATAAGTATCACTAGAGTTGGCGTCAGTGAGATGATCAAGTAGAAAAATGTAATTGATTTTAATGTATTGGCAGTGAAAAAAGGAGAGATGGTGAAAGTAATGTGTGGATGTTAAATCAGTGAGGGTTTAGGAATGGGATTATGGGATCATATATTCTATGTAAAATTAAAGTTAGTGGGGGCTTGATTAGAGGAAGGTGATACAGAAATAAGGTAAAATTAGAGTGAGAAGTTAAGTGAGCAAGACAATAGAAGGATAAGTATATAGGCGCTCGCTAATGCAAAATCAAGTTGAATGTGAACAAAGTTGATACTGAACAATCTGGGGGCAAATAGAAGGGAAGCAATTGTTAGTAGTGCAAAGGAAGTGTGTGTGGATGTGCAAAAGTGGAAGTAAGATGTTGCTTGAATGGCCCCGGAATGAAGGGAGTGATGAGCGGTTAAAAGGTAAAGCGTGGTTGAATGTACTAAAAGCAAATGATGAAGTTTTCAAAGAAAAGATGCTTGGAATTATATAAGGAGGAAAAAAGAAATACAAAAGGTGCATACGTAGGAAAAAAAGGAGTAAATAGACAGTTTGGAAGGAGGATGAAGAGGGACTAACTTAAAAGGGAATAGGAAGCTCTTCTGGAAGGAGAAGCCCGAAAGGTTAAGAATGAGAATAAGGGGAATCTGCTTAGAATAATGAATAGGGATGGTGCTTTTGTAACTGATGAAATGGATGTGAGGAGAGTGTGGAAAGAACACTTCGAAAATCTGCACAATATTAACAGTAATGATGAGGTGTTAGTAAATGTGTGTGGGTTTGATGGTACAGAAGGAATAGGTATTTTAGGGATAGAGGTAATTAGTAGGGAGGAAATAAATGGTTATGAAAGTTGAAGAATGGTAAATCTGCAGGTATAGATGAGATTACTGGTGAAATGATCAAGAACGGAGGTGAGATGGTGATTGATTGGATTTGGAAGTTGTGTAATAAAGCGTTTATGGAGGGTATAGTTCCAAGGGATTGGAGGAGAGCGGTAATAGTACCCTTGTATAAGGGTAAGGGATAAAAGAGACTGTAGAAATTATAGGGAAAAAGTTTATTGAGTGTTGTGGGAAGATATATATGCTAGCATTTTGGTCGAAAGAGTGCGTCTGGAAGTGACTGAAGGACTGATTGGTGAAGAACAAGGTGCGTTTAGGAGTGGTAGAGGATGTGTGGATCAAATCTTTACATTGAAACAAATGATTGAGAAAATGAGGGAGAAGAAGAATAAATTGTATTTAGGTTTTATGGATTTGCAACAGGCGTATGTGATAGAATTAATAGGTAAGCACTATGGCAGGTAATGATAATCATGCTTTCGGTGTTAATTGGTAGGCTTCTGAATGGAATCAAAAGTATGTATGACGATAGTGGCGTGTGTAAGAATAAATGGTGTCAATGGTGATTGGTTTAGGATTAACAGCGAAGTAAGAGGCAGATTTGTGTTATGTCTCCTTGGTTATTCCAATTTGTATATGGATGGGGTTCTGAAAGAATTCGAGGTGGTGGGGATAGCAGGAAATGATGTTAGAATGATGGAGAATAGAATGAAGTGGGAGGGTGCCCCTATGCTCTCTTGGATGATTTGGTTTCTGTGTGGCAGATAAGAAGAGGAGTTTGAGAGGATTGGTGAGAGATTTGGCAGGGTGTACAAAGGGGTTTGAAAGTAACGTAGATAAGAGTAAGGTAAGTTATGGTTGTGAATTAGGACAGTCCTCAGTGTGTAGTTATGTTAGATGGTGAACCAGCTAGACAAGTGTCTGAGTTTAAATATTTAGGGTATGTGTTGGATGAGAAGGAACGGATGGTGAGTGTGGTAGGAAAGTTAAGAATGGCAGGAAGGTGGCTAGGGTACCCAAATTCGCAATCTGATTTAGGCTGAATCAAAGGTTAAGTCTTGAGGTGCGAGTAGAGTCTTACATGAGGTATGTTGTTACACCTGTGTATAGTAGTGAGACTATGGTCTGGAATAAGAAGTATAGATCTAAAAAGTTCAATGTGTTCAGATGGACAATCTTAGGGCATGCTAGGTGAGAAGAATTAATAAAATAGGGAATGAACTTATTAGAGAGTTGTGTGGTGTGAAGAAAGGGGTAAATGGAAGAATAAATGAAAGTATAATTTAGGAAGTAGTTTTGAAGTCATGTGGAAAGGATGAATGATAGTCGGTTGAGTTAGCGGATGTATAGTGGTGAGTGTGTTGGGGAACACGACTCGCTGGGAGACCGAAGAGAAAGTGGATCGAGTCGGTGAGCGAGATGTCTGAAGGAGAAAATGTGAGTTTGGCAGAGGCGAGTAAAGAGTGCATGATAGGAGAGAATGGCGGGTTTTGTATGGGGGCATGGATGTGGCCCCACATGGGCCAAAGGATGAACCCTTACATTGACTTGATTACCATAGTAGAGGTCATCTTGGTCCCATGAAGAGAAAGCTCCTAGGAGTGGATTTTCTGTCTGTGACGAGTTTTCACTATATTAATGGTACAGAGGGGGCAGGTAAGGCTGGGCTTTTCTTTTCGACATTTGTCATACTCTCCTACTGCTTTTCTTTTCCGATGTATGTCACGCACCTTACCCCCAGTCTTGGGGAAAAGAGGAAGATAAAGAACGAAAGAAAAGAAATATATGTATATATATATATATATATATATATATATATATATATAACTATCTTAAATATATATATATATATATATATATATATATATATATATATATATATATATATATATATATATATATATATATATATATATATATATATATATATACACTCTATATATATATATATAACCACAATAAATTTTTAAGTAATCTTCATTTTTCAAATAAAATTATCAAATACTTGTATACTTAGTAAAAAGAAATTTATATAGATCTTCGTTGTCTATTTTCTGTAAGGTACAAAACATGTGCATTATTTCGAGCCTCGACGATTTATTTTCCACCTTTTTAATTGATCTTTTTTATTCACAAGTGCTCATATATGCTCATTCTTGATTGTGAATAAAAAAAAAGGTTTTTATTTTTATTATTATTTATAATGACTTAGGTCTTAACTGACGAAATTTATGGAAGTTTCTCCCATAAACAATAAGGGCTTATAGTTTTACAGCCATTCATTCTAGTAGAATTCGAATAAATCTGATTCAATTATGACCTAGTATAGAAAAAGATATCTATTATTATTGGACTGACTCAGATTTATTATTATACGTTTGATTCAAAGGGAACCTTAGTTGACCAATCATATTTTCTTTGCAGCTTATCGTGAGATCATGAATTTAATATATTATTCAGAAATTTACGTTAGTGAATGGCAAGTAAAATGAGCATAATTTCATCTCACTTAATTGTTATTGACTATTTTATTAATATTATATATATATATATATATATTATATATGATATATATATTATATAATAATAAATATATATTTAATAGTAATATAATAAATAAAATATTAAAACTTTATAAATACATGATTAACATTATATTATATATATTATATATCACCTAAAATTTTTACAATATTTTGTCAAACGAGTTAATGTACCCACTATTATAGTATCTTAAATAAGTACACTCGCCTAGAAAAATATCTGTGAAGATTTATAAGACGGAATTATTATTTATTATTCTTTATAAATTGAGTTATTAATATATATATAGACTAAATATATTAATGTAATATATATTAATATTTAAAAAATAATAATTTAAATCATTATTTATTTAAATTTACGTAGAGGTACATTTAATATGGGTTATAAAGACACATCTGAGGTAAATCCGTCAGCATAATTTTTCTCATAAATCACATATCATATATCTGGAAAATATTTGTTAATGATACTATCGAGAAACGTCCTCAAGCGACTAGCGAATATAATTTATATCAATTGGTGTTGTCGTTGAAGTTGTTTTTTGGCCTTTTCTTCAATTTCTTCGATTAGACTATCGCAGTATATCTTATTCATCCCTTTATAAATGCATTTTTTTTCACTCCCATAATCAGTATTGCGCACATATCAATGCCACGTGTCTACCTTATTTAACTATTCCGAACGTTTTTTGTATATAGATTACTATATTGACGTATCCCTCACAATATATATTTATATATATATATAAATATATATATACTTTGTTAATTTTGGTGCAATATTTTTACTAGGATGCATAATTTATGTTCCAATAGTAAGTTGAGGTGAGAGTTTTAGTAAATGAAACGTTAGTCATAACTAATTTATGTAAATTCTCCAGTTGCGAACATGCTTAAGTATAATATAAGAGATAGTACCAACATAATAGAGTTATGCATTCATTACTATATTAACAGTGTGTAATTCTAAGGATATACACTCATATTTTATTCTGATTTCTCAAGCAAGATGCCGTGTTATTATATTTATTAGTGTATTTTCCCTCCAAGTGATGCAAGATATGTCCCCAGAAATGATTGTTTGATGATGTTCCATTAGGATTTTGTATTCTATTAATATAGATCTTATAAGTCACTTTCACTTGAAACATGCTTTATATTTCTATCTATGCTTGTTAATGTAATATATGTATTACCTATTTTCACTGCATATAGCGTAATTCTGGTATATATGTAATGTATATTTTGAGTGTATGCTTATATAGTAGTGAGAGTTAAATTATGAATATTTAAATATCGTATAGCAACTTAGTTGCGATATTGATTGACGTCAGTGACCGTTGCGCGGATCCATGTTTACGAATGAAAAGTGAGTTTGATTTCATCAAGATTTTGATAAATGTCTGCGTGGTCAAATTCAATGTTGATAATCACAAATCATTAATTTAATAGTGGAGAATTTTTTATATTTACTAATATTATATGAGCAGTGAAGGTATGTCACTGTGACCAGTAATAAATGATTAATTAGTTGGCTCTACTGATTTATTATGTACAGTTGTGTTATAGATTAGTATATTTTTAATACTTATGTTATTATGTTTCTTTTTTAAGCTAGCGAGATGCACTACTATTCTTTAAACACCCTTCTACATACGTTTTTCTGTCAGCCATATTTAAAAGCGATTTAAGCCATTATATGAGAGTACCAAGAATATAATTATTGTTTCTTATAATTATATAGATTTATAATCAATAGATCGATCATAATCCTTTATCAATAATATATATAAAATTTGCTAATATATGATTCGCTTTATTCACATATGAGGTGATATTTTAATACAATTGATCAAGAAACTATTTTCTTATAGCAGTTATGCGATCGATGCCCTTCAGCTTACTGTTTTTTCTTTATTATACTATTTAATATTATTTCGTATGTATTTTCAATTTTATTCTTATTATTATTTCTTAAAATATGCTTAATTATCATCTGCTTTAAATAAGGTATATTATCTAGCTTATGTTTCTATATCACTGAATAGTATTTTTATTCAAATCACTCTATCTTATATATATATCTATCTAGCCCAATTACATATATATATAAAGATAATTTTCACCGGCAGTGTCCTTGTACGGGATGACATTCAGCAATAACCTGATCTATAATAATAGAAGCTCCTGCTTTATATAAAATATACTATATATATAAAAAAAAAAAAATTTTTCATCCAATAAAATAATACATTTCTATTATAATAAAAACTCTCTAGAGACACCTAGTAAAGATGTTATAAAGCCCCCGAATTAGCTACCTCTTCCACTCGAAATTTCATCAATATCAAAAGGAGGTAAACCCGGTGGCAAACCGTTTTATTCATTATGACGACCACACTATTACTAACACTTCTATTATGAAAATTTAAGGTTGTTTCATTGTCACTATATATATCACAGTCCTTGAGTTTATATTATCTAATTATGCCACAGGGCCACTGAAAAGTTTTTTTTACAGGCATCACTGCTCGGAGAGCAGCTTAGGATCGTGCAAGCAACACTTGGCAAATCTGGATGTTCATTGCTTTTATAATTCCCCCATTTTAAAGCATCTTCCTGCGGACCCAGTCTTTTTTCTTTGTGATATTTTTCTATGAAGTTCATTGATGTGCTGCTTGCAATATTCTCCTCTTTATCATCATTACTGGAAGCAAGAATTATACTCAGAGTCTCAGTTAGTGATGTTCGCGTACTGGAACAAGGTGTTGATGAAGGATCTCTCTTTCGTTTTCTTTCTGGTTCAGCTTCTTCTAAATATTTGTCTTCCTATTTCATGTCGTCACAAAACCGAGCTAGAGAAATTTTACTTGAGCAGTTAGTTATTTGTTCTAACGGGAAAAATTTACCCTGTCGCTACTTTATACATATACTCACTTTCAGGTCCGTTAAATCTTCTATTAGACTTTAAAAAGTTTGCGTTATGTAACTAATCACTAGCTTTCCTTTCCCATAATCTTTAAGCAATGACGATGATTGTTCAGATGTTTCAGGTTTATCATATACAGTTTTCTCAAAAGCGGTTTTAAGGCTAACTCAATAAAAGGTATGGCATCCCTAATTGTAGATGTCGATTCACTAAGCATTTTTTGTAATTTCTTTATAAGTCTCTAGAGATTTCACACATCTAGATAATGTTATCAACTCTAAATTGTTAAGAATAGGTATTTTGCATTTACTAACAGCATACAAACAAAGTGACTTTTTCAATTCTTCAGTTCTTTTTAACATATTGAAAGTGCTGTTCCCGTCTTGTAGGTGAATCATATACAACGTTTAATACACCCATTTCTAAAGTCTTTTAAAATTTCTTTAACTCTTCTTGAGCCTTTGTTG
>JABUQX010032874.1:35000-49594 GCA_015478945.1 Trachelipus rathkii
TACACTTTATTCAGAAGGAGAGCAATATCAGTGAATACTCAACCTACTCAATAATATAGTAGATAGACTAGATTATACTACAACCCTTGAGTAGTATAAAGGAAGATGCGTCGAGTGAGCACAACAGACCTCGCCATATATATAGCAATTATTTGGTTATGTATTTATTGAATTATGATTTGTATAAATAGTTAGGTGGCAATATGCACAAATAAAATAAAATTCTAATCATCACTTGTCTATATAGTAATCACACTATTACAGAGCCTTATCACGGAGATTATAAATTCTCAATGCATAGTCCGTTACATACACAACAATATCGACTGAAGTGTAGCAGAAGTTAGTCTTATTAATCATTAATTTCACTCTGCCTTTGTAATAATAGTAGTACTCTATCTCACAAATTGGATATGTATAAGTAAAGTATGAGGTATATATAATTCATGAGTTTAAATCAGCCTAAGAATATAGGTAGAGTGAGAGTGAGGATAATCACTGTTTATAAATTAAAAAGAAATATAATATATTTAGTTTGAAAAAAATAATATTATAAAAAAAATATGAGGTAGATAGAATAACAGAATTCTAAGTGATTATACTATCACACACTATCACGTAGAATAAGTATTTAAATAGAAATAAATTATTAGTTTATATACTATAAATTAGCTAAGCCATATATATATAATAACTATATGTAGAATCGATGATAAAGTTACTATATATGATAAGTGTTATACTAAAGTATAGAATAGTAATATAAGATATACCAAAGTAGCAAAAGTTTATATAGGTATTATAATACTACTTTATATGCCTCAAGTAACTTAATTACGATAAAATACCTCTAGATAATTAGTATTTATATAGAGATGAGACAGAAAATATTATATTTACCGATAATAATTCAGAATATATAGCCAAGAAAGAAAATTAAAAGAGTGCTGCAGTAGATCTAAAGAAATATGAAGTAATCATCACTCAGATCCTCGGAATGGACGCATACAGCATACAAGATATACAGACTATAGCGTCTCTCATCAACACACTATCACACACAAGAGATAACTCACGAGAGATAATAACTTAAATTCTAAAAATATATACATGTAAGGAAAGATGCACTCTCCTCGGAAGCAACATACTAATCCTTCTCAAGTTCATAGAACTATACATATCTCTTAAAACTCACACAGTAGATACTCAGTATATACCTAGCTCTCCAGAAACTGCTCTGACAACTCAAAAAAAATGTACCACCACTCTCTATCATGCATCATGCCATGAAGATAGAACTGCGCTAGATCAAGTCACACATATTACACAGAGAAACCCCCAGTCCCACGCCACAAATTATTCGTTTCCAGACCTTACCTAAAATCTCCTAGGAAATTGGTTATCATCTCAACAGAATGTTTGGCCTCTGCTGAGAAAATCATTCTATCCCTTAATCACACAGACAACACCAATATCCCTCCATCCACAAGTAACCCTTAAACAACTCATCATTCCCTAAACAAAAAAATATAGCGACACGTAAATATATTATCCACGGTGAGAGAATAGGTATACACATGATCAGAGCTAACGCCAACACGCTCTATATCAAACTACAGTGAGTACCACTCGAGTCCACTCACACAAAAGAAGCAATATAATACTGTTACAGGACACTCACAGATCCTTAGATAAGTGTATCACATCGTACACTATTGTATCATATGCAGCATAAACAACACTAAAACCTATCTTAGACAAATTATATGACAACTCATCAAACATGAGTTACGAAGCAGACATTTCAAATTATACTCCGGAAACAGGAGCTAACGTAAGCTAAAGTCAAAACGATGAGTAGAAGGTCTATAGACAGTCTGTTCTAAACACTCACGCGTCTATTATAAACCTTACTCCAGAAGTTAAGCCCAAACACCAAAATTACACACGGAACAAGACACACACAAGAGGAGGAGGGAGGAAGAATCAAAGATTAACATTATAAAGAACAACTATAATAAAAAATTACCAAAGTGCCTATCCCAACGTATCCACAAAGTTATTGGGGTCGTAAGTACTGCTTATAAAACACCAAGACAACAATATTCCTCGAACTTTCCTACGCAATGAAGAACCTATATCTGCTCACAGCAAATTATTGATCATGCCGAGAATCGTATACACGAATTAATCTACAGCACCATATAATATCTCTTCGACTTTCTGAAACCAACCTTACCACTTCACACTCTCTCTCACGTAAGATCCCTAAAACGTACCTTCATAGCACACAGTGACAAGTCAAGAGATAGACGTGTATACACATGTAATTAAGTATATCCACGCTCCACTATCCATCATCTTCACTCAGACAGCTCCTCTACACTCACGGAGGAACTTATTTAAGAACTCACAGTCCCTCCATCGCTCACCTAAAAATCATTACCACTATCACTTCTCACAAAACATATAATTCTAATATTCATCATTTATTACGTATACAATACTCTTATCAAATAACCGCCCTTCCCACAATCACTCATAAAACTCTCGTACTACCTATCCTGAAATATATCCTCTACACACTCACTACCATAAAAGCACATCATCCTCACCAAGAAATGAATGTGCACAAAATCTCTCACTTAATATTAAAAGATTAAGATCGTGAGGGAATATCACCCTAGGACCTTCAGAGGAAAATTATAATACATATATATAAGGTTTCACGACCCACCAAGGGTACCATCATACTCATATCCTTCACATAATTCATGTCTCACAAATTTAATGCTTAATTATAGAGAAAACTGAAAACTCATTGTACAGAACTAACCTATCCTATTTATCAGTACATGACTACCCATCACACTATAATACTCCCTACAGTGAAAGTTAGACCTTATTTCATTAAATATATCTATCCATATATTAGATGACCAGTGTTGCACTTACCGTACCCTAACTAGGTGAGGTATTCTGTATAGGTTCTGATAATATAGATACATTTTGAGATCACCAGCTCACCATAAATAAAATAGGTAGGATAAGCCCAGTAGCAAATATTATATATATATAATATATATTAATATTAATATAATATAATATATATATATTATATATATATTATATATATTTAATATATATATATATATATATTAAATTAATATATAGATATATATATATTATATATATATAATAATATATTAATTATATATAATAATATATAAATAATAATTAAATTAAATAATTAAATATATAATAATTTATAATAATAATAATAATAATAATTAATAAATAATATAATATAATAATAATAAAATCAATATAATAATAATTTTTAATATTAGTTAGATAACAATTATATGGAGATTTAAAGTCATAATATGAATAAGTAATAAAAAATTGACCAGACAGTTATGAAATTAACACTCTTTTATATTCATATAGTTAGAGTAATGAGAGAATATATACACTGATATTTCCTTGGTTTTATGTATACTCCCTTATTTGAATTCTGCGTTATTTATCTATGTAAATTTGAATATTGGTAAGGATGCATCGGTATGAGAGAGCAGTAAACTAAAAAATAAATGAAATCTATCACTAATTATTCTATTATATATATATGAGATTGAGTAAGTATATCTATCTGATCTCATAATATATGTTTATCTGAGAAGAAAGAACTAGATTATGTATACTAAAGTCTGTATTATACAGGAATAGAGACTTTGTTGTTATATATAGCTCCAATTATTTATATGAGTAAATAATTTTGGCTCAAAACTTTATGATTATTCAACTTAATGACAAACATTTATGACTCACGCATATGATTTTGTTATACACAGTGACTAGTCACAAATATATTCTTAATACTATTAAAACACCAAAAATATTTATAAGATTAAATATGTTTATATTATAGCAATAGTACACAATAATATTATGAAATATGGTTTGTAATTGGTTTTTATTGAGAAAAAGTTTTTATTTAGAAAAAGATGTTTTTTTTATAAAAAGAGTTAATATCTATCTTATTATCTGTTTATTTTTTTAATATATTATATACGAGTAAATTATGTTTTTTTCACCAAAACCTTACTCATATGTCTAACTCAGATTATAATAATCAAATTATCTATATTATATATATGAGAAATTTGGTTATATATAAACTTCATAAAATACGTCACAGTGTTAAAATATGTTAATATAGATAAATTATAGATTATTACAGTCAATTAAGTCTTAATGTTAAGTATATATTATATAGATGTGGAGCTTGTTGTGACGTAAATAGTCATAAAGGTGATATTCAATTCACTATAACTATATAGAGGTATGAACCTCTCATTTTATAAGAGATAATAACTACCTATTCTCCCTTGATATATTATGAGAATTAAATAAAGCCTTATTAATATAGGATATTAATATTATAAAGAGAGATGATAAATCTTCTTAATAGTAATAGTAAGTGTTTAACACCTCAATATAATACGTGAGCCCAGCTTCATTATTAATTCACATTATCAGTATAGTAGAAAAAATAATTAGGTTTCTTAAATTATTTATTGATGTATTATTTATCTATACTCAATTAGATCTGATAAAATTATCAACTTAATAAGCGAACGAATGACTTATAAATTAGTCGTTGTATATTTTCTTAATTTATTTCAATATAAATTTACATATTACTATTATGTTAATATTAAAATTCGATTATAAGAGACACAATAAACCACTAACTAATACTATTACCCAACATACATATGAAAACACTACCATTATATATTATATATATATTATATATATATATACTTAAATATATATATATATTATATATTAAATATTAATATATATATATGTATATATTATATATATATATTAAGTATTAATATATATATTAATATATATTATTATATAATTATTAATATATAATATTTATAATATATATATATATATATATTAATATATATATATATATAAATATATATTATTAATATATTAATATAATATTAAAACAAAGGAATATAAAATGTATTATATAATATATAAAATATAGATATCTATTTAAAGATATACAGACAAAATACAAATTTGAATATTAATATTATATTTATATATATATATATATATTATATTATATTATAATATTATAATAATATATCCTACACTAACGCATAGGTATATCCAGTACCTGCTAAGTATTGAGTAGTAGGGTCCGGTCATACTTCATGTGGAATACTTTGTTATGGCGGTTATATATATATACTGTCCACCTCTCACAGTGTCCATAGAGATAGCGATAATAAATCATGGACTTTTGAATTTATACTCCACCACCATTAAGTCACCTTTTATACAATTAATAATATATAATATTTTAGCCCTTATCCCTTCCCATCACTAAGTGAGTACCCCATGTGAGCTAATCTCTGAAGTGTGATACCTTCATTTAACTCTAACTATGGGTATTATTTATACAGTATTATCATCCTACTCTACCTCAACTTCCTACCCTAGTGAGTTAATGAGGGTATACATAGTTATTATATAAATAAATACTGGATCTAATTTACATACTCACGCTTCACCTTACGAAGACCGGTCTACGCTAATAAATTGTAGAGTGAAACTACTGAGCCTCATGTAGTACTTAATCCAACCAGTGAGTGCAGTTATGTATATACACTGTGTTATGATATAAATTCTATCATTATAACTGCGTGAAGACTTATAGTACTCCGTGTTGAGGTTAAAACGGGTTAGGGTCTAACTTCGACGTATATAGATAGTTATCATTGAGTAATGAGATCTGCTAATATGATAAGTAGCCTAATATCATAACATCAGCTCATCACCCTTAACTGAGATATATATATATTATATATATATTATATATATAATATATATATATATAATATATATTATATATATATATATATATATATTATAGGTTGAGTATCCGGTAGTTATGAGTAGTAATATATATTATTGAGTAGTTCATCTTAGGTGAACTTGTATATACACTTACATTGTATATATGATAAGAGAAGATAAAGTGATATACCCTATTCACTATTAATATGAATATATATATATATACGCACCCATATTATGTTTATATATTATATATATACCTAATTTCACTGTTATTTAACGTATAATTAATTTTACTCTAATAATGCATTATATATATGTTATAATTATTATATTTATTTCATTGCGATGTGGTAGATAATCACGAATAGTTTAAGTATAAAGAGTATTATAAATAATTTGTATTATATAGAATAAGCTACCTATTGAACTCACGATATAATATATGATGTTTTAAAACCAAGGTGAGTCTGATAACACAACAAATACAACTATATAATACAACAATTAAATTTAATTCACATCTTAATCATGTACCAGCCTGACCTTTACCATTTTTATATATATAAGGTCCCCTATGCTAATTTACTAATAGATCCATATATATATATAAATTAGGTATACATATAATTATGTAATTACTTATATCTTCTTCTATATTATATCAATACTCTATGATGTGTAGTCACTCTACTGGGCGGAAAATTTTCATTCGATATATTACGGCCGACCATGACGAAGCTCCTATCGGAGTTATACGATCTCACTCTTAGCATGGTGCCTACCACGGATTCCGATATCTTTATATGCCAACAGATTACTTATTAAACTCAAAATCTCGAAAAATTAGAATCGTATTCTCAGTTCAAGATGTCATAAAACTTCACAACTATTATGACTAAGACTCTATTCCTCCACTTATGAGAGGATAGAGGTAGGAGCAATCATACCACACGAAACTGTTTAGTATATAACATAACATCCGACATAGAGTGTCGAAAAACTCTACTATACTGAATTAACACAAAACACCACCTCTCAAGGTGAGAGAGTAATAAATCTTACTATAAAATTCAATTATGGAGTGGAAATTTGCCTTCCTACTCTGTTCGTAGACAGTCACCACACTAGTCACATAATATGATCTGAGTAGAGTGCGGCTTCCATTCTACGAGTATCGAATTAGTCTTGACTAATTATCACGAAATTCAATATATATCCAATTTACTCATGGTCAATCCAGCGCTCTAGAACTGTCTCTGGATGATGATCTCACCTATTTCCTGTACCCTGATACTGAACAACTCTCAAGAAAACTAGAATATCATACACACACGCACGTAGAATATTATTCTTCCTACCCTATCTCAGAGAGTGAGGTGGGAAACAACTGTCAAATCTTTTGTCGTGTCAGAATGCGTACCAAACGTGATGAACAAAAGATAATTATCTCTCGTACAAAAAAAAAACACAATAGAAATATGATTTTGCCCACCTCACGTCGTGGCATCACTACTTCTCGATCACTACATCTACTAACTCTCTCCTCGCTTTATCACTACTTTGACCTTTAATACCTCACTACTTATCTCACATACATAAAGGTCAAATATATAGTAGGTTTGAAAAGTAGTGATGTTCGCCAACTGATTTATCCTCGTACCCTAGTACTCCGACTGCCTTTCAATAAATGTGAGTATCTATAAAACGTTATTATATTTTATATCATCCTTACTGAAAATAACATGTAAGGTACAGTAAAAGATACATAATTGCACAATACTGTCGAGGTAAATATAGTCACTTTCACCATACCATATTGATGAAATATAACCTCACTATAACTTCACATGAAACATGTAAAATGGAACTCACCCACAGGTGCTTCCTCTTTCAAATGCCCGTCTTACCTGTTTGAACAGGAGGTTTAGAGCATTATACTAATAAACTAATAATATTTGTATAGCAGTAAGTAAGTAATAAATTTATATAAATACGCTCACTATACTCTCAATTGAGAAATATAATATTACTAGCCAAAATCAAATAAATCTATAATCCTAAACGCTCACCACTAAATACATAGCTACTCACCATACCTTCACGCGTTGTATATAATATTCACGGCCAATCACAACTCTCAATAATTATACTCATCACTAATTAAACTCTCTACTTTAAATAATTATATCCGTATTGAAAGTCACACTAAAGATGCTAACACAGTTCTAACCTTAATTACTACCCACTAATTACAAAAATTTATCAAGATACAAATATAAGCTAAGCCTATGGATTTACATAATTCTCACCGTCCAAAAATATAGAGTCCATACAATCACATAGCACTACTCTGAAATAAAACTATCAAATAACAAATTATCTATAGTCAATAATTAGTGAAATAAAATCATAAGCTAAGCTCAATATCACAATAACAAAAAATATTATGGAATAATATACATACTACCCGCAAAGACATCCATACTATTTAGTACTCAACTAATAATACTTTCTCCAATAATTGATACACAAACTATGCAAAGAGGACAGGTCTCTTTTCCTTAATCGCCTCCAACATTTACTTAAAAAACCCCATATAGTGATAAAGATGTCATAAAAAACTACAGAAAAGTATTATAGTTTCACGCCATATATATATATATATATTATATATTTATATATATATAAATATACAGTATATATATATTATATATTACCCAAGTATAATCTTCAAGGTACGCCACCTGATATATATATTATATATATATATATATTATATATTATATTATATATAATAATATATATACATTTATACCTAAATACTATGAACAAGCTTTATACCTAGTATATCTATGCATGTTAAAGTTTAAGATTTATTCACTCGAGTTATAATAATATAATGAGCAGACCTCTCACAGAATGGCTCTAAAATCTAAATAATAATTTTTGTTACAGTTAATACACTAATTAGTGTACTTTTTCCAAAGTTTAGTCTCACACAACTCTCTATGTGAGAAGTAGATAACCTTGCCATAAGTTTCTTAACTGTTATTCTCAGACAAAATACTCAGAATTATTACTTCTAAAAATTGACTCAAGTACCACATAATACTGACACTCCCGCTATTTCTTACCTTTCCTAAATAAATGACACTAAATAGACACACTAATCTCACCAATATATATACCTAACTCAATTCATATATATAGTCACTACTAAAGACAGTTTTTAGTTTTACTGATTATATCTTGCCTATTAAATAAATATCTATTACCTCACACGAGTTATTCCTATTTAATCAGCTATCTATCTCTATAATAAGTGAGGATATCTATATCATACCTTAGAGATGATATATATTAGATATAATCAGATTCACCATAAAGTATAGATAGCTTGTAATGTCACTAATACTCACATTATCTCTTTCTAATTAGCTTTCTACTGCACTTCAGATGAAAAAGCTATATAATGAATAGGAAAAATCTGAGGTTCACAACGTTAAATATAAGTACGCATAATAACTCATCTAACTAGTTCTGGTTCTAGTTTGAGGTGAGTCAATGTAATAATAGATATACTCAGTAGTCACTTACATCTAACAATTCACAATACATGACTCCAATTTTATCCCACAATAAAATCACCCGTACATTGAAGATGAATACTTGAAAATTCTCTCACAGAATTACTGAACTCTAAGCACTAAAAATTCATTAGAATCCACTAACATATGGTAAAATCTCACGATGTTATATATATACCTCACAATAATTACTATCAAAAAGACGAAATACCCTTATCACAGATACACAGCTTCCTATCCCTCATTTCACCATTGAAATCAAACTTCACTATGTCCCTCCCACATTTTATACTCACTCACTCTCACTTTATGAGTAATAATATCGCTTTATGTATAATAGTAGATTCTTAGTAATATAACTGCTTATCTCACTCATATAATAATTAACAACCAGAGTATGTAATAGCAATATATATATATATATATGCTATTTATCTTAATTTAAACACAACCAAACTCACATAAGTTGAGATCGGTTGAATTTCAACTTATTTGCATACATAGTGAATAGCTTATTTATCACCTCTAATAATTATCCAATACTCATGAAATTTCACTCACCTACCTACTAAAATATAATAGTCTCAATTAACAACCTATTAAATATCACTCTATGATGAATGAATAATCACCTATCTTATATACCCCCATTGGATTATTAATATGATTCCCCACCTCTATGAGCTCAAGACCCACGTATACTCAAAGCATTGCCGCCTATCTCATATCTAACCCACCTCTAACATTCCCCCCTCTAGTAATCTATCTTGCTGTTCAAATAGAGACTCAATTACTGTCACTCTCACGATAAGAGCCTCTAAACATCCATAATATCAAATTCAATCACCAATTAAACTCACATCCTTCATATTCGAATCGTCGCTTATTTGAGCTACATAATTTCAGAATAGAATACTTATTTAATAGATTCTTACAATGAAATAAAAACTTACTCATCACTCTCACAACCTCTAAATATTGTTATTAGTTTAGCTCTCAGAATCTTATTCACTCATATTCTATCTGACTTTTTGTCAACTGTTAGAAAATGCATCATATGAACGAAAATATTTTCATTTAATAAACAAAAGAATTATGTAAAATGAAACAAAAAGTATAAGAATCATCTCTATTACAAAGAAGCTATTTTTCAATTCTATTAAAAAAAATGTGACCACTTCATTCTTCAAAAATCGAATAGAGTTTACTGAATTATATGAAGTTTGCCATCTGAAGTTTCTCAACTATGCTTACTAGCACAAGATAAAAGAGTGACAAATGAGTGATGGAGGTATTATATGTATAATAACTTCTCTGAGTCATTTCCACTAATTTATATTCTCTACCACTATTTCTTCGATAGTCTCTCTGACACCCAAGGCACCAAATAATTGCAAGAGAGACAGGAGATAGCACGGCGCACGAAGTGGAGAGAGAGAAAAAAGAAAAAGAGATGAGAGAGAGAAGAGACAGATAGAGACGAGACGAGAGACGAGAGAGAGAGAGAGAGAGTGAGAGAAAGGAGGAGAGAGATAGAGAGAGAGAGAGAGATCGAGAGAGAGAAGAAGAAGATGAATTGAGAGAGATGATGAGAGAGGAGCAGAGAGCAGTTTTAAAAAGTTATTGGAGTCGCAGCGATTATATATATAATATATATATATATATATTATATATATATATATTATATATATAATATATATATATATATATATATATATATATATATATATATATATATATATATATATATATATATATATATATATATATATATATATATATATATATATATATTATATGTAGAAAGAAGATGAAGCATAATTTTGTCAACATTTATTATAATGGACGTTTTGGGTATATAACGTTACCCAATTCATCAGCAACTACAATTGAGATTAAAATAATTATAATTTTATAACAGAAAAATAATAAATGAACTAATATTAAAAAACTGGAATACAATCAATGAACACGTATGTAAAATTTTAAAATAAATAAATCACACGAAAAAAGTACCTAAGATTGAGTTAGGTTCCATTTATAGAGAAGGCGAAATGCAAACTAAAAGTTACGAAAATTTGTTAGAGTGGGAAAACAAAAAACAAAAATTACTCTTAGCTGGAATATTTCTGAGTTAATAAGTGAAGAGGGGGATAGAAGACAAAAAATCCTTATTTAATTCTGGTTTTAAGTCAAAAAATGTAGAGACTCTCAAGAATCTTTCTGTCGAGTTGATCATTGGCAGGGGATAGGGAACTAAAATTTTTATGTGCAATAGGGTGATTATTTTGAAAGGCATGATTGCGTATGGAGGAGTTTTCTGGGGTTGTGATAGGTAAACCAGTTCTATAAGAAACTTCCCGGTGTTTCGAGATCCTCAAGTAAAGTTGAAGGCCTGTTGTGGTCCCACTTAGCGGACGTTTGCAGTTCGCCACACTTGTATACAAATATACTTGTATGAGGACCTACCTATATAGAGGAGAGAATCTTTATGTGAGGAAAAAATTTGAAATACTGTAGTTATTAATAGGAATGAAAATAAAGCGAGCAAAAGGAAAAGCATTGGATAGAGTGTGATTGAGAGTTTTCACAAGTTTTGCGGTGCTAGGACCGAAAAACGGAATTTTTAGATAGATAAGTTGTTTAGGGACGGTTGGGACTTGAAATTTAGGGCGGAAATGGTTATTAAGAAAGTCGTTCACTAAGTTTGTAATAGTGTAGTGAGGAAAGAGATTGCAAAAGACAAAATGGGACAGGTATTGTATTTCAAGGTGGAAAGACCACCATGAGGAGCATAAGTTAAAGGCACGGAAAATTTTGCATTGTAATGAAGACAGTTTGTATTTGGAGGGGAGAAAACTAAAAAATTAACACCTAGTGTAGTAGAGGAAGGTTTTTCTGTTATAAAAAGGTATAGAGCTATTTTTCCAGTATTGAGAGTAATTAGGGTGTCAAGAAAGGGTAAAGAGTTATTTTGCATATGTTCTACAGTAAAGAGGATGTTAGTATGTTGGTTGTTAAGATAGTTTAAGAATAAAGGGGCATGAAGGGGATCCCGGAATATAACAAAACAATCATCGACATAGCGTCTATAAATAAGGGGTTTGAATTCAAGGGGGCAGTTCTCTAACCAAATTTGCTCATGAAAACATAAAAATGCGTTTGCGAAGGCTGGGCCGAGTGGGGACCCCATGGCCATACCGTCAATTTGGGAGTATAGTTTCTGATCAAACAGAAAAACGGTGTCATCTGTGGCAAGGTTAAGGAGTTTGGTGAACTGAGATTTATTGATACTGTCAATAAGAGGGGCAGATCTGAAGAGATTGTCAGCAATAATGTTGATAGTTTCTCTGACGGGAATGTTGGTGAAAAGAGATTGAATATCGAAACTGGTCATGTGGCAGTTCGGAAAAGAGCAGGATGTAATGAATTTAACAAAGTCAAAGGAATCTTTAATGGTGTATTGGTTAGAGGTGATAGGTTCTATGTAAGGGAGAATAAATTTAGCCAAGTTGTAGGAGGGGGTGTTAATGGCTGAGAGAATGGGTCGAAGTGGAAGGTCAAGTTTGTGAGTTTTAGGGTGGCCGTACATAATGCCGGGACTGCAACCTGAGGCATGGAGATTGTCGGGATCTGAGAGCATTAATGATTCTGTCTTCTATTTTAATGATGTGTTTAAGAGGATCGATTGTTAGTAGGCGGAATTTAGAGACGTCTGCAAGAATGAGTAGCATTTTATTAACGTAAGAGGTTTTGTTTAACAATACGATACCACGGCCTTTATCGGGTTTACAAATGACAATGGAGTCATCCGACTTTAAATTTAATAGGATCTTGAAATCACGGAGCGAAAAAATTGGCGAGAAAATCTTTCTCGCTAATTCATTTCTAAGTTTCCATGAACAAACATGGTTAAATGAATGCCCAACTGAATATAAACCAATAACATATAAAAGATATGTAGATGACTGTTTTTTAATTTTTAAAAATCATAGTCAAGCCTCATTGTTTTTAAACTATCTTAACACTAAACATCCAAATATTGTTTTCACTATGGAGGGAGAATCAAATAGTTTACTACCATTTCTAGACGTTTTAATTAAACATAGAAATAATTCCTTTTCTACTTCAGTATATAGAAAACCCTCTACCACATTATTAGGCATGAATTTTTTTAGTTTCCTCCCAACGAAATACAAATTATCTGCACTACAATGTAGGCTTTTCAGAGCATTTAAACTTTGCACCTCATGGGAAAAATTCCATGAGGAAATTGAATATTTAAGTAATTTTGCTAATTTTAATTTGTTCCCTTCTTATATATTTCCGAAAAATAGTTTTATTAGATTCCTTGTAAGATAAATTGGCGTCCAAGGCAGCCTTTCATATCATGTCTCAAAACAAAAGATTTAATTTAAAAATCCATTTTAATTGGCCACATATACTGCGAAGCTGACACCTGTTAAGCCCCACGTTGCACCGAACATTTCCATCAACTTTTATTTTTATCCCAACTAATAGTATGAAAATTTCCCACTTTTTCAGGCTTAAAGACATTATTTTCCACAGATTGAGATCCTATATAGTTTACATGTATACGTGTATGGATTGCAATATCCGTTACGATAGGCCAAGCAGGTCTTACCAACTTCATTTGAGCGGTTTCAAAAGCATGTGGGGTTGTCATTTTTACAGAACTAATTTACCATTAAACCACGCCAGGAACCATTCGTTTATTCCGATCTCATTAGCTTGGAAAATGGCCCAACTCAAAAATCTCACAAGACAGTTTTGAAATCCTGGCCTCAGCAAGCGACTCTCTTGATAGAAAGATCCTGGAAAGTTTATATATTTATCATTTGAAACCGGAATTAAATAAAGACCACTCCTCTATCCAACTTTTTTTACATTAAATTAATATTGTTACAATTATTTAATTCAAAACGTTAATTTTCATCAATGTAACCATAAGAAACATTTATTTATTTTATTATTATTATTATTATTATTGTTATTATTATTATTATTTATTATTATTTATTTTTATTATTATTATTATTATTATTATTATTTTATTATTATTATATTATATTTATTATATTATTATATTAT